>LPNX010206133.1:0-18204 GCA_001517045.1 Pseudotsuga menziesii
GGAGATTGAATGCCGGACCTGATCATCTCTCGCGGATAGACTCAGGAGAAGAACCAAGTAATCTAGAGGATAATTTTCCAGATGCGCAATTATTTTCTATCCAGATCGCAGATGAGTATTACGCAGATATTATTCACTTTATCACTACAAGGTGGGCACCAGTTGAGTTTACTAAGCAGAAAAATAAATAGTTAGTTGTTAAAGTAGTATATTTCACTTTGATCGTAGGACACTTATATAAGTTAGGTCTAGATGAAGTCTTGTGCAGATGTGTTATGTTGCACAAGTGTTGGGGCACGCACCTTAACGGTCCCTAATTTTGGTAACTCCGTGGTTTTTGTGGAATTTGTAAGCAGAGTTATGATTCAAAACAATCTTAGGGGTGTTGGGGTTGAGTAAAAACCTTCTTCTGTAATAAACCCATGGTTTAAGTCCAGGTTTTAGGGTTCGGGGTACCCATGGTTTAAGCCCATGGTTTTGTAGTAAGTGCACTATAAATAAGCACTCTTGTAAAGAAGTCAGTTTAGGCTTTTGATGTAAGATGAATTATGGGAAGCTAAGGATATTTTGTAAGAGAAGGTTAAGTCCCAACTGTGTGCGTGGACGAGCTCTGCAGCTGTGTGCGCAGAGGGTTTTGGGTGATAAAGGAAATTTGCAGCTGTGTACGCAGAGGCCTTCAGCTGTGTGCGCGGCTTTGAGGACTAGAAGAGATCTGTAGCTGAGTGCGCAGATTAGGACTGTGGTTTTTGTAAAGAGTTGAATAAAACATAGTTCTGTGGACGTAACCCCTGAACTGGGGGTGAACCATGTTATATCATGTGTTGTTGTTATGTTCTTTATGCATTGATAAATATATATCTGATAAGTAAGATCACTGATAAATATTAACTTCGCTGGAATTCCCAATAAAGGGTTAAGTAAGGCACTGTTTGTTTATCTAACCGCGAAGCTAAATAAGTAACTATTAAAGTTTTGCATTGTATGATTATAAGTGTTAGAAGCAAAAGGTACAGTAATATCCCTCTTCTGCTTGTAGAAACTTGATTTTGCGGCACCCCATAGCTGTTTCGGGTGAGACTGCAACCTGTTCGCAGGTTGTTTCCAAAAGGGCCAACACTGTGGGTCTTTTGTCAGTGCGAAGTTAATGGTATAAAGCCTAGGTCTGCCCTATAGCCCAACAAATTGGTTCTGTTTCCAGTTGAACTTAGTATCTGCTCAAGAGGGGTTTATGTCGTACCTCGAGGGCTATGTTCTGGAGACTCTCTGTGAAGGAAAATGGTAATTGGCTTCATGAGACTTATCTAAAATTCACTGCGCAAGAGAACAAAGATCCGTGTCATGGTGCAAATGAATTTTTACAAAGGTATGTTTTATGTGATGTTTATGAAAATTTCTTTGGTAGTATCGACATAGAGTTGCACCAGTGGTTATCCAGGTTAACAGAGAAAAGGACGAACTTCCAAGAATGTCAATTTCCTGATTGGACCCCTGCAAGAATTAATATACTGAAAAGGGTGAACAACGAGATATCCCGTGCTGTTGATTTTTGGACAACGTGAACCCTTGAAGCATTTGTGATGGAGTTCGCCATCGACACGAGTACTTCCTTTAGTGAAGCCGAGCGACAGTTTTTCAAAGGACCAAGGGGTAAGTTTTTGAATTTATTTAGTTTGAGAATTAAAATGCTATTAGCTGAAAAAGGTATATTGCTCATTGAATCAGACTGCTAGATTTAGTATTACTAACCTATGTTTGCAAGTGACAATACCTTCGACAAGCAAAGTGGTTTGCTGCGAAGTGGCAAAAGGTACAAGCGATATTTTGGATCCTATTCCCAGGGTCAGCATACCGAGTATTCCCCTATTAATCCCGTAGATTCAGAACCCGAAGAAATCCATTCTATTGGAAACCCTACGGTAACCCCGCAGCGTAGACCTGTTATCCCTGAGAACCCGTCGCAGTCTAAAAGTAACCCTAGCTCGAGTATTCCTGTCGTAGGTCAGTCTACCCCAGTAAGTTCCCCCCCGCCTACTTTCAGTTCCCCTCCATCCCACCCTAGATCCACTATGGCCCACATGCATGATGATATTAAGCTCCCTGTTTTCAAAGGAACTGGATCAGAGGATCCATAACAGTTCTGGTTTTTATGTGAAGCAGTGTGGACTGCTAAGAACATTACGGATCAAGGTACAAAAAGAGCGCAGCTGGTTACTTCTTTTCGAGACCACGCTCTGAACTGGTTCATGAAGTTCTCCAACACTTAGAACCATGTCTTGGCTAATATAAAAGCAGCAATGATCAAGGAATTTAAGAAGCCGAAGTCAGAGTCGCAGTGTATCACTGAATTGAAAGAGATTCAGTAGCGGAGTGGCGAATCAGTGTGGGACTTTGATCAGAGGTTCAAAGTTCTGCTAGACCAAGTCAGTTTCACCATTGGACCTACGCAGCATAAGGAATGGTTCATTGCAGCATTGCTACCGCATATCAGAACTCCCCTCATGCAACAGAAGGTTGCTGACCAGCAGGAGGCTCTAGAAATCGTGATGAAGCTTGAAACCGCTCCTGTCGAAGATAATTCTGGTATTGCTTAAATCCAAGCGCAGTTGACAGCAATGGCTCTGGAGCTTCACGATATGAAGAAAGGAAAAACTGGTCACGAAGAGGTTTGGTGTACACAATGTCAGACAGAAGGTCATGCCAAGGAACAATGTCCTGTGGTAAAAAATTACCTGAATACTGGTGCCCCAAACCCGTTTAACCCGCAAGTCCTATATTGTGAGCTCTGCAGAACAGCAGGTCAGCATCAACCTGAAGACTTCTATTTGCTACAGAGGTATGGGCAAGTACCTAAGAACCCCTATTGTAAATTCTGTAAGTCCGTAGGACATAATGAAGATTAGTGTCGCAGTTATGACCTCATGAGAGAATGCACCTACGACACCTATCGGGTACAAAATGAGGGACAGAGCAATGATGGCTATGGTTACTGTGGTGGTACATCAGGTAGCGGTGCTTTTTGAGGTCATGGTCGAGGTGGTATGGCCGAAAGAGGACGAGGCCAGGTTGTATGTTACAATTGTAACCAGGCTGAGCATCTAGCAAGAGACTATTGGAACCCAACTACGACATGTCGATATTGCCGAGCAGTAGATAATGTGATCAAGCAATGCCTGCAGTTGATAGCTAAGATTCAGGAAAGAAACAGTGCCCCTACTCAGAATATTCAGATGATTTCTATCGAGCAAAGATCTGCCCCAGCCATTAATGTTGTTACCCGGAGTGGCGCTACGATGGAAGTACAGAATAAGGAGCAACAACCTGATGAGGCTTGGGTTCGTAAGGCCCCAGTGAAAGTCCTAGAATTTGATATTCAAAGAGAAAAAGAGACATTCATGGAAGCCATGAGAGATTTTCTGCTCCTAACACATCAGTAATACCTACGCAACAACTTCAGCAGCAGTAGCAGCCACAAGAAGCTTTCACACATAAAGTAAGTACACTGTCCTCCTTTTTACAAAGTTGTCTGAAGCTCTTACAAAATCAAAATGCTTTAAGTGAGTTGCAGAAAGTTATTGCTTCCTATGAACCTCAGCAAAGTTCTGGTCAGGAAAAAGCTGTTAATAGAGTCAGGAGAACTGGCAGGGAAATGAGATTGAATGCTCAGATAGGAGAGTATGATATGACTGATGTTATATTGGACCTAGGATCAGAGGTAAATGTATTAACTAAGAAAATCTGGGAACAAATGGGAAAACATACCCTTGATTGGTCCCTTTTACAGTTGAGATTAGCCAATCAGTAGAAGATTGTTTCCCTAGGACGACTCCCTAAGGTCCCAGTAGATATTGATGGCATATGTACTGTAGCATACTTTGAAGTTATTGAGATCATTGATGACAGCAACCCCTATCCAGCATTGCTAGGTATTGAGTGGGCATTAGACAATGATGCAGTCATTAACCTAAAAAAGAGACAGATGACTTTCGAAGGGAAAGAACTGAGAGTCATAGTCCCCTTGGACCCTTCTCAAGGAGAGAGATACACAGAGCCAGTAAGAGATGAATACCATGATTTTTTGGACCACATCTACAATATCACAGCGAAGGAAGAAGATTATGTTGATCCTACTACCGAAGGTATCATGGATTGGAAGTGTGACAGCTCCTGCATGACGGATTCGGATGATGGGTTAGAAAACTGGCAGAACAAACTTTATGAGCTGCATGGACATAGATGTGCCAGAATTACCAAATCTATTAGATGACTTGGTGCACAGGTCAGAGTCCTACCTATTTTTGATGACTTGTCAGACCCAGAACAGTTTATTGAACAATTCTCAGACCAGATACCAGACTCACAAAAAATGGAGGCTATGGATTCGGTATTCAGAGCCACAGCATCTAGATGGTGGAATATCCATAAGAAGAACATTCCAAGTTGGAAAGTTTGTTAGAAGTTCCTTCGCCTGAGATTTAGGGATCAGCCTTAGGAGGTACGAAGCAGGTTTAATGGTAAGACTAGTCCTCAGGGACATTTGGAACAATGCTACAAGACATGGAAGCATGTACCTCAGGTAGAATGGGTACATCAGTTTGTACATACTCTGGAACCGATAGCAAAGAACTGGTACGTGGAGGCTGAGATTTTCCAGGATACTGTAAGTTGGGATTGTCTTGTTAATAGTTTTGTGCTTACCTTTTCTACTAATGAAGATTGTCTAGCTTTAGATGCAGCTATCAGGTTGGTCCATACTAAGGTATTTGATGATCAAGAAGTAGTGAAATACCAGCCTGATTGGAAAGCACAAGAAGCTAATGTAGTCAAATATTATAACCTCGCAATTGATGAGGATGATGATCCGTGCAATATTGATATTCTTGAGTCAGAAGGACACTGCGATGTACATGGATCAGCATTTGAAGCCCTTGAAGTGACTCAGCACCTGAAGACACAGATAGTCAACATTGGATCAGAAGACCAGCCTAAGTATGCTACCAGTGGAGATTATTGGGATGAAGAGACGGTAAGAAAAGCGACCCAACTTCTCCATAAGTATCAGGACTTATGTCTGATAAAGTTCCTTAAAATAAAAGGAATCATTAAAGCTGTGGATGACATTTTGTCATGGGTGGAAGCTCAACCACATGTCGCAGATGGTGTTCAGAGGTGTCGAATGCCCTTATTAGGGCGCAGCCAGAGTCACTGCTTGTGCCCAAGAAGGAAAGATGTGTTGAAGATTAAAATACGACTGTTGGAAGAAATCAAAATTGGCGGTGCCAGTACGCTACTCGTATTTACTGCCTGTATTAATGAGATATTGGAAAATATACCACCGTTTGGACAAGATATCTGTCAGATTTGGTGCCATCAATGCACAATTATGACAGATTTCATGGATATATTCTATAAGGAGACACCCACACCCATGATGTTCGCAATTTTCAGTTTCTTAAGTTTTACAATTGCACCCATGTTAGCTGATAGCGAGATTCAGAATTTAGTGAGAGAATCTGAACACGAGGGTCTGCCACACCTCTTCAGCCACTCACCCATGTCTGCAACCCGTGAAGAGACTCCCCTAGCCCTGACCCAGCCAATGCAGACACACTCTACCAGAAAAAAATTTAAACCTGAAGTTCGTTCGAAGCGGAACAAAGATAGACACGAGCAATCAGGGAAGACACCAGAGGATCCCCAGATGAATCTATCCGACTTAGCAGAGGTCCCGTTTGAAGAAGATGAGAAAATTGCACCGTAGCGTCCACCGTATCTTCCGCCAGTTCGACCAGGAGTCCAGCTCCCTCGGCGAATGAAGAAGTTCACATTACGCACCCCTTTGCTGCCACCGGGTGTGCAGCTGGTCAAGACAATGTCATGGAAAATAGACTGGCTCAAGTACACCGACCATGATACAAATGATCATGGGAAATTTCCACAGTTCGCACCTGGGACATACTTACACTCTGTCCGCTACCAGGATACTAGCGCGACATTATTAGAAGTAAAATAGTGGGCTGTTAGCTTGGACAAAGCTGGTTTGTTGAAGATGCTCGATGTGCCCCACTTCAGCCGCAGCACACAGGTAACCATGGTGGTCAAACAATTACTGGAATTGGTACACGATGGGTACCTATGGATAGGAAACCAAAAAATCACTATCAATGGAGAACTCATTCACCAAATTACGGGCCTGTTGAAGGAAGGACCTGACCCTAGCATTGAGTTTGTGGGAAAGCATGAATATATGAAGCTAGCTCATACCATGAAGGAATGCTTCGGAATGACGAAAGGGAAGTGAGGGTATCAAACCTCAGCCATTCAGCATCACAACATCTGCTTCATCACTAAACTCTTAGCCTGCAAATTGATGAGGAAGTGCAGACCATATGAAGTGCCTACTCCAATTGCAAGTATCGCTGCAAACTGTGTGGAAGGCTACATTTACAACTGGGTAGCATACATCGCTAAGAAATTTCTTGAAGATGCCCGCGACATGTAGGAAAAAGGTAGACCCTTTCACTATTCATGGCTGATCATACTTATTGCCTTGATCGGGTGGAAAGAGCCCACTGAGGCGTAGTTTATTGATGTACCTCCAAGCATGTCAGGAGCAGTGAGGTACGCATCACTCTGGATGTCGCAGGACAAAACACCCCAGCAGATGACGAACACTGTGTTCACCTTTTATGCCATGAGTATCTCATATGATATTGTCAAGACCCCGCAGCTTAGTAATGAGCTATTCTCTCAATACAAGGGAGTGGCCAATTTCAGGGCCGATATGCACAATGTCTTTATCCAGGCCCGCGCAGATCAGAAGAAGGCATGCTGGAATTTGCCATATGTGGTGACCAAAGACGACATCCTCGTGGTAATTCAGCAGTGGCCAGCTGGATGTTTGAAGGACGAAGGAACAAAGCCCAAAATCCCAATCCCTTTGGTCACAAATGTGGGCACTAGTCCTAGTCAGACGCAGCAGCAAAATCCCCTAGAAGACAACGAAGAGCAAATTGAGTCACAACAGAGTGAAACCGACCAGGGTTGAGATGGTAGAGATGAAGGAGATGAGGAGGAGGAGTTGGTCAAAACTATCTCAGACCCTAATCGGTCGGAGAAGCGCAAGTCACCAGAGGCCGAAGAAGTGACCAAACGTCAGTCCTGAAAGAAAATGAAAGCGTCGAAAAACAAGAACATCGACGAAGAGCCTACCCTGACAAGTGAAGAGCTTAATCAGGCTCTGGCGAAATCCACAAACGTTCTCACCAAGAAATGGTTAGAATTTGCAGCTACACATCTGCATGCCATTACCGGTGTAGCGAAGTACATTTCGGAGTTGAAGGACTTAGCAAAAAAATCATTGACTAGCGCTTTAGCAAGCAGTGCCCCAGTAAGCGCGCAGCTGGACCTAAGGAAATGGTTGGCTAGAGATAACAAAGGCCAAGTGTTCAGTGCAGCCCTCATATTAATGGATGCAGTGTCTCATTTGGAAATGAGTATGAAGGTTGGAATCGATTACACTAAGATGCCCATGACGGAGCTACACCTCTTTCAGTTAGTGATTATGAAGGAAATCTAGGCACAAGACCACTATTCGCAAACACAGTTGGAAAATGCCATAAGTCAGCAGCAGGGCTTTGTAACGCAGCTGGAGGTAGCGGAGCAGAGAAAGAGGGATGCAGAACGAAAGTGAATTACACTAGTATGAGTCTTGGATGAGGTATGTCGAAGTCTTCCTGACTTCGATGTACAGCTGGTGGAAGAACCAAAACAAAGATTAGTCAGGATGAAAGACTACGCATAGCAGTCTCGCAGTGAAATAGAGAATCTCAAAGTAGAACATGAGGCTCAGATTTCGCAGCTTCAACTCTACATCAACCCGGAGAGCCCACCAGAGGTCAGGGAGCAACGCCGAGCAGACATTCAGGCCTCCGCAGCAAAAATCTCAGATATTGTGAGAAGCGCAGCAAAACTGTTAGAAGATAGTGTTGAAGCCTAGATGACCCTGTAGGAACATCCAGAAGTTGGACAGTTGCAAGAAACCATCAGGCAGCGATAGACAAAGTTGGATATAGTAAAAGCGAAAATTAAGACTCTGCCACCTATGGAGAAAATGCTCAAGGTAAAACGAAGCAATGAACTCCAGCAGGAAATTGAGTCGTGCAGAGAAAGAGAAATAGTAGTGGAAAACTCTATGTATCCACTTATTAGCAAAGCTTTTGAGTTGAGTACTGCTGTGGACACCCAACTCAAATTTCTGAAGGAATATGCTGCATTTGCGCAGACAAAGGTCAGCGAAGCATCAGCTGCAGTATTGCAGGAGTTGGTTGAAAAGGAGCAAGCTGCTGACACTATCATGCGTGGCCTCAACAAACAGTTTGCTATCTTTGCTAACAAAGTTCACCTACAAGAAGAGTAGCAGAGTGTCTCGGGACGGGCCACTGGTGAGTCTTAGGGGCCTGTTGGGGCGCACACCTTAAAGGTCCCTAATTTTGGTAACTCCACGATTTTTGTGGAATTTGTAAGCGGAGTTATGATTCAAAATAGTCTTAGGGGTGTCGAGGTTGAGTAAAAACCTTCTTTTGTAATAAACCCATGGTTTAAGTCCAAGGCTTACGGTTCGGGGTGCCCATGGTTTAAGCCCATGGTTTTGTAATAAGTGCACTATAAATAAGCACTCTTGTAAAGAAGTCAGTTTAGGATTTTGATGTAAGATGAATTAAGGGAAGATAAGGCTATTTTGTAAGAGAAGGTTAAGTCCCAGCTGTGTGTGTGGATGGCCTTTGTAGCTGTGTGCGTAGAGGGTTTTGGGTGATAAAAGAAATCTGTAGCTGTGTGTGTAGAGGCATGCAGCTGTGTGCACGGCTTTGAGGACTAGAAGGGATCTGCAGCTGAGTGCACAGATCAGGACTGTGGTTTTTGTAAAGAGTTGAATAAAACACAATTCTGTGGACGTAACCCCTAAATTGGGGGTGAACCATGTTATATCGTGTGTTGTGGTTTTTTTTGTGTTGTTGTTATGTTCTTTATGCATTGATAAATATATATCTGATAAGTAAGATCACTGATAAATATTAACTTCACTGGAATTCCCAGTAAAGGGTTAAGCAAGGAACTGTTTGTTTATCTAACCGTGAAGCTAAATAAGTAACTATTAAAGTTTTGCATTGTATGATTATAAGTGTTAGAATCAAAAGGTACAGTAATATCCCTCTTCTACTTGCAGAAACCTGATTCTGTGGCACCCCATAGCTGTTTCAGGTGAGACTGCAACCTGTTCATAGGTTGTTGCCGAAAGGGCCAACACTGTGGGTATTTTGTTGGTGCAAAGTTAATGGTATAAAGCCCGGGTCTGCCCTATATCCCAACAACGAGAAAGAGGCCATTATTAGAGAAGCACATTCAAGTATCATAGGAGGTCATTTTGCAGGAAATCCGACTGCTCATAAAATTCTAGCTGCAGGATTATGGTGGCCTACTTTGGATAAAGACACTAAGGAGTTTTGCAGGTGCTGCAATATCTGCCAAAGGGTAGGAAAACCTTCACAGAGAGATGAAATGCCACTGCGACCACAGATTATGCTGTGCACATTTGACAAGTGGGCTATATATTTCGTGGGTGCTATCAACCCACCAGGGAAACGAACTAGTCTGAGATACATCATCACAGGAACAAAATACCTCACCAGATGGGCAGAGACCAAAGCAGTAAGGAACTGTGATGCTGCTACAGCTACACAGTTTATTTTTGCAAACATCATTAGTATATTTGGATGTGCAGAAATTTTGATGAGTGATCAAGGCACACACTTTCTGAATCGCACTATTGAGGCCTTGACGGAGGAATTTCAGATACAGCACCATAAGAGCACTCCCTACCACCCACAAGCTAATGGTACAGTGGAGGATTTTAACAAGATTCTAGAAACGGATCTTAATAAGATCTGTAACGGCCAAAGAGACGATTGGGACCTCAGGGTTAATGTTGTGTTATGGGCTTATAGGACTACATGCAAGAAACTTACAGGACACACACCTTTCATCTTGGTGTATGGACAAGAGGCTACTATGCCTATGGAATATATTATTCCCAATTTAAGAATTTCTCAAATTATTGAGATGGCTGATACAGATACGATGAATGCAAGATTAGCACAGCTGCTTGCCTTAGAAGAAGAAAGATTCATCGTAGGATTTCATCAAAAAGTGCAAAAGGAAAGAGAAAAATCTTGGCATGATAGGCACATCAAGAGAAAGATATTTCAGATAGGAGACCTACTGCTCCTTTATGACAGCAAGTTTGTTAAGTTTCCAGGGAAGTTCAAGACGCATTGGTTGGGGCCATATCAGATTCAGCAAATTACAGAAGGAGGTGCTATTCAGCTCAGTAAACTGAATGGGGAACTTGTTCCTACTTTGATTAATGGCAGTAGGCTCAAGATTTACAGTGATAGCCACCCCACCTCCCAACCCTAACTCAGAGATCTAAGAGAGGGAAGATGTCCAGTGTAGTTGAAAGGAGGAATTGCACCCATAACTAGTCTACACTTTAAAAAAAAAATAAAAAAAAATCCAAGTACGAGGAATCACTGCAGCAAAGTTTATTTTGCGCAAGCCATAGAACGCTTGCGGAGTTTTTGAACGTTGTGAAGTTTCATGCCGGCATTTTGGTTCAGGACGATGCGGTGTGACATCGCAGCATTTCGATGTTCCCCGTGCCACGTAGATGATTTTGAAAAGGGATAGAGGGCCAGTCACTTTGATTTTTGACAAGCAGTTAATGTAGATATGACAGGTGTACGTTACCCTAGATTTGGAAACAGTACAATGATTGTCCTACATTTGGTAAATCTTGGTTGAGACCGGCGCCTGCACACAATTTTCAAGGGAAATTTGATCGGATTTTCAGCAATTAATGAGCATCAGGATGACGGCTGTTGTCTTATCCATGCAATAAATGTCACCAATGGGTCCATCCTAAGTGACCGTTACTTCAGAGATTATCTCCTTCATTATAAATACACAGATCATTCAAACAGAAGGGTTACTTGTGTGATTTCTGAGAGCTATAGAGCAATTTTTAGAGTTTTCCCTGTGCAGAGATACTCTAGTTACATAGTGCTAGTTTCCCCATTTTCATAGCCATTTCTAGTCCAGAGTATTGCACCAAGTGGTGTATGTCCAAGAAGGAACCTTTAGAAGACGTTGTGCAACTATTCCAGCGTGGTGGCCTCAATTCTGCTATGACGACGCCACCCAAGGTTATGAAATTAGGTGCACCATAGGTCAGACAGACACCAAGGATGAGGATTCAAGCTCAGATAGTAGAAGAGTCCAGCCCAAAGCAAGAAGAAGAAGTTCATATGGAAATAGTATACATCATGCCACGAGTCGAGGATGCACTAGAGGTAACCATTCCCAAGGGTGCTAAGCTTCCCGTTCCACTACCGTCGATTGATCCTCATGTATAGAAAGATGGAGAACTATTAGGATATGCCCCTGTTCTCAAATTTACAGACTATAACCTTGAAGACAGTAAGACATATCCTCAGTTTCGACCGGATCAGTATCTTACGGTTTAGAGGAACCCGAGGACCGATGCAGATGAGTTTGTTCCTATGGAACATGTACAGATTCTTAAGCAGTTAGGCTTGCTCAATTTGTTGAGAATAACACATTTTGGACGAGTGTAGAGGCGCACGCTGTGCAAATTTATGGGAGAGAAACAGCCCAGCCAAGAAGAAGATCAATATGATAGTATTCTATGAATACTATAAGCTGTTGCAGTGAGTGATCCAGGAGACATCGTGGATCAACAAAAAGGTTGTTGACATGTATCACAATTGGCTTGATTTTATTGTGGACAGGCATACAATCTATCTAAGACCAAAAGGGTTTAGAATGGATAAATAAGATCTTGGTTCATTCAGGATGACAGTATAGGATGTAGAAGATGTCATCAAATACTTTGATGAAGACTGGAAGAAGGCATTAGAAGATGCCACAGTAGGAATTGTACCAACAGATACCGTACCGATAAACCCATCAGAAAAAGGAAAGGATAAGGTGGGTTCAAAGAGGAAAGATCCAGTAGAAGTGCCACCAAAGGCACAAAAGAGGAAAGATGTAGTAGAAGTTCCACCAGAGTCATAGAAGAGGAAAAAATTCAAAGCCTCAAAGCCAACTACAGAGACCACACTAAAAGAGGATGACTATGAACTCATCGCAGTGAGATTGCAGGAGGTGATGCGGGACTCATTTTAGGTGATGCAGACATCACAGGACAAGCTGTAGAGCACGATAGATAAGCAGATTTTGGAATTGAAAGCACTAACTGAGAAGACTTCCATGATGCAGACTTAGTTAGCCAAGGCGACAATAGGAGAAAGATCACAACAATCGATTTCCCATGAGGAAATCTTTGCAAAGGATCACATCAATACAGTGCTGATACCGCCAGGGAGCATCTGATTCCCTGCTTTGATGATTGATGTGCAGATATAGGTTAGACACCCTATCGAGGTTAATTTGGCACAATTCCTTGTTGATCAATTACAGATTATCCAACAGCAAATAGCTGTAGAGATCAGGGATAGAGAGCTTGTGACTTATAAATAGAACACTCAGCTAAGACAATAGAATGTCGAGCTCACCGCAGGCTTTCGGATAAAGTTGGAGGAGTTAAGACAACATGAAGAAAGAGAACATGATATAAGTTAGGTCCTGCAGAACATCGCACTAGAGTTACCCCAATGTAACATAGAATTTTCCTTTCCTCTAACACAGAAAGTTAGAAGAATTGCAGATAGAGCAAAGGCTCTGGAAGAGATAGTGGCCAAGATAGAGGAAGACCACAAGGCGCAAATTAATGAGCTTGAGGCTCGACCACTGGGAACACCTAAGACAACCAAGGGAGTAATGGAATGGGCCTTTAGACTCACTTCAATGCAGATGAAGTGTCGCATAGATGATGTACAATCATCACTTGCTTATGCGACGAAGACATGGTCGGATCTAGACGAGCTCCCAAATAGACTGTAATTGTAGCAGAGCATCCAGCAGATAGAGAATACAACATAAGCAATGAAGGAGCAATTCAAGAGCTTAGGAGCTCTTGTAAAGATGAAGAAGATGACAGTGATGAACCATTTGCAACAGGAAGCGCAACGGTTGTGAGAAAAAGAAATACAATTCAATAACCTACTTCAACCGTATCAGGAACAAATTGTAGAGCTGGTCGATGCGGTTGAGCAGAAGGTCAAGGAGTTCACTACGAACAAGAGAGAAATTGATGACACAGAAGACCCCATGATCACTCAAGTTATGCTTGAAGCGGCACAAGACTATGTCGAAGCTATGGACAAAGATGTCGCAGGACTCAAAGAGAGATTTGCAAGGACTTTGTAGGAAGCCAAGGAGAAGCTACAGCAAGAAAAGCCAGTTTTCAGTGGCTCAGGGACGAGCCACAAGTAAGTGTTAGGGGACTATTGGAGCAGGGCCCCGCAGCTATAGGAAAAGCTGCTATATCGGAACAAGGAAGTCAAAGCAAACAATACCTGAAGCAACCGAGAAGAGAGAGCTCAACCACTGCATTGAAGGAAACGGTGACGATAGGAGGGCTTAGCTACCCTCATAAATGGAAAAGGAGCAACGGGATGAGGTATTAAAGAAAAATGATAGAAGGGGAGCAACTAAGGAAGCGGCACCCATACCAAAGATCAGCATCGAAAATTGTGGAAGACTGCAGAAAGCTGCGGGTGTGACCAGTAAGCGGCAGTTCAAAGTATAGATAGGCCGACTATCACAATTAGGGTTTTTTTTTGTTACTGTTGGGATAGGCCCACATTTTTGTATCACGGTGAGACCTTTGGGCCACCTATTTAAGCATGTATTTTGTATTGTAAAAGGTTAGCTAGTAGATAGTTAGATAGTTAGTTAATCAGTATTGTAAGATATTGAGAAAGAGTAGAGCCCTATTTCTGTTGTTAAGTCTATAGTTATCTTACTGCAACTAGTGGACAGCTCCTTGAGAATGAATGTAAAAATCCCCAGGGATTGAGAGAGAGAGAGAGAGGAAGGATATATTGTAAGAAGAAAGAATTATAGGAAGAGAAGAGGTCTAAGAGAGAAGGGCTCCTAGTTGTGTGCGTGGAGTTTCCCAGAATATCTCAAGCTGCATAATAGGTTGCAATGGAACTGTATGTTACTCTCTCAAGATATAATAAAACATAGTTCCTATGGATGTAGCTTCCCCCCTGGAAGTGAACCATGTAAAAT
Organism: Pseudotsuga menziesii; assembly: GCA_001517045.1. Classification (NCBI taxonomy): domain Eukaryota; kingdom Viridiplantae; phylum Streptophyta; class Pinopsida; order Pinales; family Pinaceae; genus Pseudotsuga; species Pseudotsuga menziesii. Next base: position 14,275 of record LPNX010206133.1, read on the forward strand.
CTGTGTGTTGTGCGTCTGTTTCATGTGATTGTGCTCTACTCTCATTATCTGTTATCTGTTACATGAAATTTGCTTATCAGTGCTTGATTCATGACAGCTATCAGTTACAGTGTTGAGTGACTTTTGTATATTTAGTTTAGCGAGTTAAGCGTAATTGATGTTAATCCTGTTAGATTGTATAAGCTTAAGTGAAGTTGTTTAACACCCTAAAGTAGGTTAACTGAACTATTACACCTAGAGAGGAAGCCTCTGGACCTTGAGAGTTGGTGGGAATATTGAGTCTTACTGTAGGAAATATTGCAGCATCGAAAGGCGATATCGCACTATCAGAGAAGTTGCGGTGTGAGATATCGCAAGTTAAGAGTTGAGCGGAAGAGAAGGCTACACGTCATCCTAGAAGCTACGATGTGATAAGAGCTAGTTCCATAGCAGAGTCAGCTAGGAAGAGGCAAGCCGCTCCTTGCTGAGAGAGATCCCGTGGGTTAATTAGAGTCAAAAGAACCTAGGATGCTATAGAACCTGGTTGAGGACACCTGAGTCTTTAGCCACCCCATCTAAGATCACTTCGGGTGAGACTTCAGGCTGTTCTGCGGTCTGTCACTGAAAGGGCCAGTGAGCTAGTGGTTTTGTTGGTACAACACATTAAACCCGGGTCTGCAGAGAGAGAATATATCCAAAATTGGACTGGAAGCTGCAAGTGGCTAAGAAATGCACTAGCCAAGTCCCAAAAACTACTGAACGCAGCAGAAGGCAACTCAATGTACCATTTTTCTACAGTATTTGTTAAGGTTCTTTGGAATAGCCTCAACCTAACTGAATCTTCATTCAGTGAATTAGAAGAACACCATAAATGAAATGTGGTGGCATGAGCCCTCAAATTTAGGGATGTCTGATGGCAATTTGGTGGGAAAAGGTGGCCACAAGGTGTCATGCCTCGCTAGGTCATTCATCAATTTTAACAAATCTGGCAAGTTTAATGTTTCCAGAAAAAGAATCTTGGGTCACACCGAGGCACTAAAAGTGCCAGTCTGGGGATTAGAGGAACTTGCCCCCGAATACCCATATGTAAAGGTGGGGTTGCCCCCTACCGTTGATTGCGAAGTGGATGGATTAATTTGAAACATATTCCATCTGTAAGCCACTGGATTGTGAGTAGGAGGTGCAGTATATGAGGTTCGGGTCGTCCCAGTCGAAACTAGGGTTTGAAAAGAGGGAGCAAGTATCCCTCCGCTAAACAACGAAAAGGGAGAGCTTGTGAACGGGGTCGAGACTGGAGTTTGGAAACCTTGCTTGTAAGAGGTAGTGTTTCCAAAATACAATCCTACATAAGAAGGTGATGGGTCTACATATGGAGTGGATGGGGGAATATTCCCCCCATTCCAAGGAAATCCTTGGACGCAAGTCGAGGATCCTACTGGACCGCTTTGTGAAGTGTGTGCAAAGGAAGAAGGAACAGTAGGTATACTAGGGATCCCAATAACCATGTCACCAGAAGCACCTGCTAGGATTATGGGAACCAGCAGTTGGACCACCCAACTCACTAGATTCAATGGCGTAGTAGGTATGCCAGATCTAGGGGTACTTACCGGGGGAGGTAGTATCCCTTCAGCTAGAAAGGCTGAGGTGAAAGCAAAAGAAATTTCTCATGTAGTAGACATTATCCTTCCCACAGGGACACCTGAAACAGGTGAATCAAAAGGCATAACCTAAATGATCATAGGATCGTTTAAGTCAGTTAAGGGAGTGTTAAAATTCCTTGCAAACTCATCATCCTACAAGTATTCTATCTCAACTGTATTAAAATCAAAACAGTTAGCTCTAAGTGCTGGTTCACCTGGAACTTCACTCACTCCTATCGGTTCAAATGAACCATCCGTGTCCAATCTCCGCCTTTGAAGTGGATGTGGAGGTTTCAATGTGATGAGAGGAGGAAGGTTTTGCAAATTTCATGACCTTCTAATAGGTTGGTCCTCCATGATTGTAAATTTGACAATTCAAACCCTAAGGTCGACTAAACATAGACAAACCACAAATAAATCACTACGAAAATTCCTAGAGTCTCAACAGTCCACAAGGGTAAAAGATATGCTTTCTTGAAGAAATATGAAGAACAATTACTTGGATTCCTTGAAGAGGTTCTTAGGCACAAGCGAAGGAATCACCCACTGCCCTCCTTGTTAACACCCAAAAATGGTTAACTACCTCATCTACCTCACTACATGGCTCATTTGTCCATTTGCCTACCATATTTCCCTAAAAATCCCACAAAAAGCCTCCAAAAGGCCTAAAATGCCTCTAAAAGGCCACAAAACCATCTAAAAATCCTCCAAAAGGCCTAAAATGCCTCCAAAAGGCCCAAAAACCCATTTTTCCTCCAAAAATAGCCAAAATTCCTCTAAAAATAGCAAAAATCCCCAAAAGGGAAAAAAATGAATAAAAATAATGAGGAAAAAGGAGGAAAACCCTAAAACAGCAAAAACCCTAAACAAGCTGCCCTAAACCACATGGTTTCCCAAAACCATGGGCAAGCACTCCACCACTAAAAAAACTATAAATAAGTGATGGAGACCCCTCATTACAGATCGACAGTCATAAGCACCCTTACTCTGCCGAAACATCTCGTGAAACCCTAGCTTACCATCAAGCTATTTTCACCATTGAGACCCCTTTTGGCCTATTTTCCACCATCGGAGAAGGAGAAGGAGCAGCTCGGAGCTCGGAGCCACCGACATCGGATCAGCGCAACGGACTCCACCAACCTCCTCATCGGAGGTAATATCAATACAATCCACATTACACGTATCTTTATTGTTTTTTACTGCATTTATTTACTGTTATTTACTTTCCACCGTTTTAGTTTAGTTTTCATTTCAGTTTATTTCTTTTTACATCATTGAACTGCTACTAAGGAATCCAGATTCCTTAGTAGGTGCTCATCAGCACAAGCTAGGGTGAAAACCCTAGCTACAGTTTTGGCGACTCCGCTGTCTGTTTTATTGTTAGTTTTTCTTTTCGTACTGCACTTTCAGTTTGTTGTTTTCGGCCGTCGGAAACCGCGCCGTTTTCTTCCGCAGCCGCGGCCCGGCCGCGCATTATAGGCCTTTAGCCGCGACCAGCCCGCCGCTGTCAGCCTTTTTGCCTGCGTCCCGACCGCGTTTTTTCCACCCCCAGTCGCGATCCGACCGCACCTGTTCATTACACAGGCGTGCTCTGACCGCCGCTGCTAGCCCGAGACCCACGTCCTAGACCGCGCCTGTTCACCCTGAACCCGCGGCCCCGACCGCGCCTGTTCACCCCAAACCTGCGGCCTAGACCGCGCCTGTTCGCCCAGAACCCGCGGTTTCGACCGCCGCTGTCATCTACCCACCCGCGGTCCAGACCGCTCCTGTTCGCCCTGAACCTGCGGCCTCGACTGCGCCTGTTCGCCCAGAACCCGCGGTTTCGACCGCCGCTGCCATATACCCACCCGCGGCCCCGACCACGCCTGTTCTCCCCGAACCCACGGTTTCGACCGCCGCTGCCATTTAGAAACCCGCGGTCCGCGCCCAGTTTTTTGCATTTGTTGCCACGCAGAAACCTAGTCGATTTACCTCTGTTTTTCCTGCACTTGCACAGCCACCTGTTCCATTTGCAGCCCTGCAGCCACTCCTGCTTCTTGATTTACAGCATTGTTTTAAAAAATTTTCAGCATTATTTATTTCAGCAAAAGGTTTGCATGGTTAAAGTTTCTTATAGTTTTTCATACATTATTGAGTAGCTGTTATAGATTCATCATCTCACATGCACACAATCTGTCCCCTAAAATCAAGTGAGACTTAAAATCTACCGTAACTCAACCAACATAATAACCTCATTTGAGGAACCCAAAAGAATTTTGTAGTTAGGTAGGGTCGAGGGGATAGGCTTCCAATAACACCCCTCGGTCATTTT
>LPNX010206135.1:3887-16419 GCA_001517045.1 Pseudotsuga menziesii
TATATGGCCTCCAAAAGAAATCTCTGCCTACACAAAAATCAAGGAACATCGCTGTTGTAAAAGAACAATACACATTATAAGCATCAATGCACAATACACATTACAACTAACAGACCTTTATGTTTTGTGAAGAACAATACACATTTTAAACATCAATGCATTTATACAACTAACAGTTTGGCCACATTGCATGGTAAAAATATGAATCTATTAAACATACACTGCAAAAGAAATGATACATCCCTGTCATTCTATTGATGATATTTTAGCATCTGTTAGTTGTTCTGTTATAAGCAGTAAACTTGTAGCACAAGCGATGCCTAATGAGCACGGTGTTTATTTTGAAAAAATTGTCAAAGGGTTGGGTTGTCATGATTTCCAATTGAAATGAGAAATTTGACAGACACTTGACAGACACTTGACAGATACACACAAAAGCACATCCATTCCAAAACCCAAATTTGTAATAATGAAAAGGTAACTGGATAATACCTCTACCATCTTCTTGGCAAGCCCTTCACTGTCCACAAAGGCACATCGAACATTTTGGCAAGCCCAGTGTGATATTCTGCAGCAAACTTATGCCTATTTTGTCTTATAAGTAATTCAAAGAAATAGATTTAATCTCTTCAATATTCAATACATACTTAAAGTGATTCAAAACTGGAAGCCTCTTAATAGGAGAGATTCATTCATCCAAATCCAAAATCCAAATTTGTTAGTTGTTCAAATACATCAATGAATATATAAACACCATTCATTTCAAATGTGTCAACTAATCAGCAAATGTTTATTGCAAAGTAAAGCAAATTCAATAAAATTAAAGTCAATCCTTTGGTGTTTAGAAACTGTACTACTTATATTATACTAAAAGCTTAGGGGTATAAAAATAAGGAGCTCCCCTGCTTAATTGCAAAGGTAGCTTGACAAATTGTAAAAAGCATTCCTCCGGAAAGAGCATCTCATTCTCTTACATCTTCGTCTACTTCCATTACTTCCTTCACATCAATTGTAAATTCATATTCTTGATCACACCCAAGATATGAATCACACATGAAATATAATGTATATTTCTTTTCTCCAAGCTCTGATGGTGCAGTAAAATCAAGCTTAACCTTAGATTTTCTCTGAAGTGATACTCTCTTAATAGCCAGCAACTGATTGCTACTTGGATCCCCAACAACTAGCCACCAACCTTCTTCTTTTGGTTTGGGATACCTGGGTGCATCAACTAGACGTAATTCATGTCTTCTTTCTAGATCTCTTTCAAGAGTAACTTGCAATGTAACATAAATAATAACAGATAATCTAATCGCAAGAAATGAAAGAGGATAAGAAAAGACTAAGATAAGATCCAGACAGCCCCTAAAGACTATACATATGCCAAAAAATCTCCATATGTGCATAGCACACTACACCTCTGCATCAAAATAACATATAACTAAAACAATTTGAACATACCCTATATCAATCCACAGACAATTAGAAGAGAATGACAGTTTGAAAGGCCTAAACTTGGACAGAAGACAACAAACCTTCATTACAGTCACATTTGTATCAATTCCCTCTACTTTCACTCCATCTATTGATGCCTATGCGAGTTCCAGCTTTTTAAAGTTGTTTCTTGATTGCATAACTGCCATGATTATATTTTGTAATTCACTTAATCTCACAGTTGAGTTTAATAGTGTGTTCAATACATTAATCACTTAGACTAAATGAGATTACGGTTTCAACAAAACTCTAAAGATAGAAAAAATAGAAAGGTCCAATACAAAATTGAACAGTTGAGCAGGCAAGCAAGAGAAGCCAGATTGCAGGAGGGAGGAAGAAGTGCAGGTTGTACAGCAGGGCTATACAGGGTCGTATAACAGCAGACTATATAGCCATACAGCTTTTTCAAAAAGGCCCAATCTATTAGTTTTCAAATTCCAAACTCTCTCACTGAATATACAATGTAATGAAGCTCTCCTACATAAGTGCAAGTAACAACGGTGAGACTTCAAACAAAATACATGGAATTAGAGAGGTTTGTTATCAAAGCATTCTTGATCATATTCATTACGATTTGAACATAGCATTATAAAGATATCGAATAATATTGTTAGAATGAATATAACTAACTAGCAAAATATAATAAATAAGACACATTTCAATTATGTAAACGGTAATCAAAATGTAAAAGCAAACGCTGACTTAATTAGCATCATTACATTGCACTCTTACTGAAGATTAGATTGTATTCTAATAATAAGGAATGGTAAGCCTTAATTTCTAGCAGGTTAAATATATCTATTGATAGGGTACTGTTGGTCTTATCACAATGACATACCAGTTTATGCCTTCGAGTTATTTTGAGCAATTCTACATTTAACTGGTCATGTTGTTCTCTAGTTGTTATTACATGCACAAGTAATCAGGACATTTTCAAAACTCTGAATTGTAGCATAGAGAGATCCTATGTATCTACTTGGCAGCAAAACAAGGCAAAATGCAATTAGGAAGATATAGAACTTCTAAAATCTTAGGAACTGTGAAAAATATTAATACATAATACTGTAAAATATATGCTACAACAGTGTTGTCACCAGATGGGGAAGGACAGATCACTCTTAGAATATTGTGTTTTCAGTATCCATGTCCATATGCTGTCTAAATCTCAGTGAATGCACAAATTTTACAGTGAAATACAAAAATACTGGCTAAGCCCTTTTACATTTGCAATTTAGCAGAGGCTCTGACAGCAGCTTATAGAGAATCTATTTGGAGCAATTCACGAGGACACATAGGCAGTGATCATTGCTTGCCAGAAATTTTAACATAACTGATAATGATATCCACCTGTGAGTAGCCTCTAGAATCTTATTTCAATATTGTGTACTTGATGCCAGATGCCCCATCTGTTCTGTGAGCTGATCCAATGTCTGCTTGTTGCTCCAACATTTCCCGTTCTTAGGCAATCTTTCATCTTGATCCTTAGTTCTACTCTCCTGAATTTTCGACTCAGCTTATTGTGTATCTATTGCTAAGCCTGGAGTCTCTATTAGAAATTGTTCCCAAAATAAATCATTGACTCCAGAAGTTACCTTCCCACTAGCAGTGACTTTCCCTACAGCCCTCTCATTGTCTCCCACCTCCATCGCTACTGGCTCTGAGCTGACATCTATGCCACTGGTCTTGGATCCCATGTAAGCCTCTCTCTCATATTTGCCACTCTGGTTAAGAGTCTCCATACCTTTAGAAGTTTTACATTGAGAAAGAGAAAGGCCCAAACTCATCTGACAAGGAATTTCACAAGTAATTGATTCTGCCAACTGTGGAGAAGCATGGGATGAAGAATGTAGCTCAGATAATGCACACGATCCCTGAATATCTGAAAGTCTAGATGAAATGTCAATTTGTACAAGTATTGATGCCAATGAGGATCAACCTTTTTAATTAAAAGCGACTATAATATTTCCGAAGAAATCAATTGCCCATCACTCAAAAGGACTGCACAGGAAACCTGCTAGCAAAGGCACATGGTCCCAAATTCCAATTATTAGGGCATCCACTGTTAACAACTTAACACTGAATCTACCCTTGGAAGTCTCAAAGTATTACCTTCATTATGGTCCATGAGCACATTCGCAATAAGGCTGGACTTATCCTTAATCCATCTTGATTGATCAGCATCAATAGTTCGAACTTCATGGACACATCCTCAGGATATTCCATGGCCATCACCGTTTACCCACGGTTGTTAGATTTCAGATTCCAGGGGATCTAGATAGTGGATACAACTCAGAGATTTGGGTTCCAGAGATCAGTAGTACAAGGTAAGCACTGGTTTGACAGATTTGTGGTAGCTGTTATAGAGAGGTTTTCCATTAACATTTTGATCAGAGAGGACTGATTGTAGGGAGTAACAGGGAGTTAATTTACAAAAAGATCACACAGGTGATTATGGGATAGAGGTGCTGTCACGACTCATAAATGTCATTCTGTGTGTCTAACGCTGTTTCTAGCTTATAGAGGTAATGTGCAGGCAGATTTTGGCCCAGATTTGGCCTGTTTGTGCCCTTAAATCTGGGCATTGGAAACATTCAAAACAGAGTCATGTGTTTACCTTTGCATACTTGAAACCAAGAATTTGAGACCTTATCACATGGTGAGATGGTGGGGTTTATCATACCTCTGTAATCTCGGGTGTACTCTTGGGATCAGCCCATCGAACTGTTGGGGTTCTGTTATCTAACTTAAAATTTCGCTTTGACATGTTTTTCCTCGCATGTTCAGTGCAAGAATGATTATAATGCTCAACAAAGGCGAATCCTCGATTTCTTTCTTCATTTTGTGGATCCTATTTAACAAATATGAAACCAATTAGTCATGGACAGTTAGTATGCTATACAATAAATTTGTAAATAGACCTATCCCTAACATACCATAAAAATAAATCCTATCCCTAACATTTCATCAATAGTTTTCCTACTGCTTAAAGCCTACAGAGTTTTTTCCAGCCATACCTTAAAGGGAGAATGATCCAGCAAAAACTCGCAGATCCAATGGCTTCAAACTTACCCCAAATCCTCTGCCTCCACCAATGGCTTCAAACTTACCCCAAATCCTCTGCCTCCACCAGCGATTCCACGACCTGTAGCTGCTCTTCTTCTTGCCTGCGCGCTCTTGGGAAACTGTTTCTAACCAAACCCGTACCCACACCCAGGAAAATATCGTTGCAAAGGACAAAGAGGCTTCAAACCCTTGCTCCAATTGCAAACTGTGCTTCAAACCCTTGCTTCACCTTCGGAACTTCGGGCATTGACATGTCGTCTCCCTTAGTGGAGTAGTAAAAGGTTAACACGTGCATTTGTATAAATACAAATGAAGCTTCTCTCTTTAAAATCATATAAAATCCTTTTTTATGATCTTTTATATAATTTATTTTATGTGAAGCGGGATATATATTAATGTGAAGGTTTGAAGTCTTATCTAAGGTATGTTCATGAAAGATTTTTAGACTAAGTCTCTCTAATGTGAAAGTATAAAATAATATATTATGATAAAGGTTTATCAGGTATATTACTTATTAATGTTATTTTATTATCTTGGTATCTATGAAAGATAGCACCATGTATATTTAAAGGTAAAGAACATATGAATTATAAACTTGCATTTCTAGAATTTGTCATAAATATGCCAAGATTCCCTCCAATCTCTTTTTCACTTCACTTCATGCTTGCGAATGGTTATTTACTATAGATAACTTTGTTTTTTAGTGTATGGGTGTTCCTGGTTGTATTGATATTTATTGTTGTTGAGTAGTAGCAGTTTTTTTATGCAGGTTGTGTACATGTGTATTTATAGAGGTAAGTTATTGTTTGTTTTTTTGGTTAAATGGTCTACTTTAAATAAGCTTAAGAGCCACATTGGATGGGATGGGTCCTAAAGAAAATATACCTATTTTCTCTCATGCCTGGTGCGAAGGCTCTTTGGAGAATGTTCACGACTAATGGTTTATACTTTGTGGGATAAACTAATGAAAAATAAATATATGCAAGGAACTTCGGTTGGTTATTGGATTCAATCTAATCCTTCCTTAAAAGGTGGTTTCATTATCTATAAATGCATGATCAAGTCTTTCCTACTCTTAGAAAATTGGATTGCTTGGAGAATCGACAATGAGAATCTTGTTCGGATTGGGATTTATCTTGTAGGTAGGTTGTGAAGGTAACTTCAAGCTAACCAAAGATTTATCGAGATTCCTAAGACACTAGGGGTCTTTCAATCTCAACGACGTAGCCATTATGGGGTTGATAGCATGAGATATATTTGAATATTCCTATCAACATGGTTATTGAATAGAATGATTATATCCACCAACTAGCACACAATGTTGTTCATATCACAATGTGGACCAAAAATTATGATATGGGTCAACTTACTTCCAAACCTCGATATGTTGTGATCTTTCCTATGCTTCAAAAATAAGACCAACATTAGTAGTGGTGAATTGTATGGGATTTTAAAAGCCCCTTGAAGATTAATATTTTTGTTTGGTTAATGTTATCAAATAAAATATTAACATGGGATGATGGAGTGAAGTGGAATTGGCATGGTTCCAAACAATTCATTTTTGTGTAAGATGAATGAGGAAACAATTTATCATTTGTCTATTGAGTGTTACTTCTCAAAGCAGGTCTTCCAGGCTATCACTGGAAATCTAAAATGAATTATTTGGTGGACTCATGCATCCTTTGAACAATGTTTCATGCACTGGATTCCCACTAATCCATATCTATCTTATATTACGCTTCATTATTTTGTGCTTTGGGGTGTAAGAAACAAAGGTCTATTTGAATACAAAGTTATGAATGTGCCCATATTGGTAGAAAGAGCCAGACTCTTATTCAAAGAACGTGGTATCAATATCAAGTAGTTAGGTGCTAGGGTGTTGAAAGTGCCTAATACAATTAAATATGGAGTGTGGGGGTTCTTTTGTGGGGCATTTAAGGGTAACTTGAGCTCTTATGGTGCAAACGCAATCCTTTGTATCAATCAATAGAGCTTTATCAAACACAAAATTGAAGTAGGAATAGGAACACACTTTTTTGTTGAAGTTATGATGGCAATGATGATGAATATGATGGCAATGATGATGGTGATGATGATGGCAATGATAACTACGGGTATCTCTTGCTAAAGGTATGTTTTAATGTGTTCAAATTTATGGAGATTCCAAACTGCTTATCGATTGATGTAGTAATCAACATGATATATCCAATATTTTTTGGCTCCCTCCTTGACAGGATTAAGGCTGCAAAACCTGCTTTCCATAATATTACTCTTTCCCATGTTTTGAGAGAATTAAAAAAAAGGTGAACTCCCTGTCCAAGGAATCCATCATTATGAAATATTGTATTTTGATCACTCAAGAATACATAGATAGCAATATTCTTCCAACTTCATCACATTTCATTATATGATATTTTGTTTGGATAGTTTTATTTATTTCGAAGTTTTGATTGTAAGGACTCATTTCCCATGGGGGGGACAGTTTCATTATCTATTGGACTCAAATGGATGCATACCATAATGATGTAATGACCTATTTAGTTATTGGTCTCTTGTCATTGAACAAAAATGGAAATACCTTTAAGGTTCGTCAATGTATATTTTGATTTCCACTTGAAAAATCAAATATATATTTTTTGTCGTGTAAAAAAAGAATAAAATTGTCCACAAAATTAAACTTGTCTAAATCAATCTTTGATTTATTGCAATTCACTACCATCATTTTATAATAATGATATTAATCTAGTGTTAAGGCCACAACCAATCCCACAAATATGTACATGCCATACACCCCTCCACGTTTAAACCTATAATCTTTTAAAAGGAAACATGTGTTTCAAGTGTATTTTATTAAATAATTGAGAAATTTATGCGCCGTTGCTTAAGCGACGCTTAGGAGGATAGCTGTCGCTTAAGCGACACTTATAAGCCTAGCCATCACTTAAGCGACGTTGAAGCCCACCATTTCAAAAAAAAAAATTATCTTTCTAATTTTTGGTACGGTTAAAAGAAAAAATCCACGCGCCGTCGGAAAAAACCGTCGGATTTTTAACTTTGATTTTCCCAAAATAGTCTTTGGTAATGTTCGATGTTTTCTTCTTTGAATTACATTAATTTCCCTTTATGAATGCATCTATTCTTGTCCATTTGATCCAAATTTCCACTTTTCCAAAATTCTTTACTTCCTATATATATACTGAACTCCTCTTCAATCTTTATTATCCCAAGCTTCCCCAAGTTAGGGCATTGAACTCAATCATTCCCTTTCCATTGAAATCATTCATTCCCTTTTCCTCTAATATTTCTTTCATTTTATATGCATCTCAAGTTCCCTTTCAATCTATTATCCTATAAAGATTCACCAATAAGAGCTTAATATTTTTTCTTAATTTAAATTTAAGAAGTAAAATGTGATCCATGAAAGTCAAGCCCTAGTATAATCAAGATTCATATAATTAATTTGGTTAATTCTTATTCTTCCACTTAAATTGACACTTTATACACAAAAACATTTTCTTTCATTACTTGAATTTTGAAATGGAGAATGAATTTAGTTGTACCTTTGAATTGGTTAACATTTTATAAAAAAAAACTTGATCGTATCTTAAAAATAACTAAATAGTTGAGCTAAAATTTAAAAATAATTTTGGGTTTTATGTGGGATTATTTAACTCAAGCATAGTCCTACATTAAACTTTCTTATTAGGAAACAACATGATAATATTTTCTCATTGGATTAAAATATAAAAAATTGGCCAATTTTAACTACAAGAATCCGTGTTTCTTCCTTCTTATAATTATTTTCTAAATACGACTTATTCAACCATTCCCCCACCTTCAAATATTTCCTATATTTAATGTACCTTTCCAACACTTGAAAACACCATCTTCATTTTATTCTCATCATTCTTCGCCATGCACTTCAAAATCTCTCATACACCTATTTTATAGAAATGATAACCACCACTTCCTTGACTACATCATTATGCTCTTCACATTTGATGTTTTCTAGCTTCATAGAAACATAACTACTCTTTATATTCTCAACTTAATTTAACAAACACTATTATTGGGCACAATATCCCTTTTTATTCGCTCCTTTCATTCCTTCTCCCATCAAATGTAACCTAAGTTTATTTCCATTTGAAACTAACAAGTATTATTTTTTTCCTCATGAAAAAATTCCTTTTCACACTTGCAAAGTCTTATTAATAGAGGTTGGTTGTTTTGGGGCTTTCACACTTGCAAAGTCTTCTTAATATATGTTGGTTGTTTTGTGGCCTTCACTACTACTTTTGGTAAACTACAGGTTTTGTGGAGACTTTGCGACACTTAGGAGGAAAACAGTCGCTTAAGCGACACTTAGGAGGATAGCAATTTTAGCGCCGTCGCTTAAGCGACACTTATTCCCATTATTTCAAAAAAAAATTAATCTTTCTGATTTTTGGCACAGTTAAAATAAAAAATCCACGCGTCGTCGGAAAAAACCGTCGGATTTTGGATCAAAATCTAGTAGTGATATTATCTTTTTGAAAAAAAGCCTTTGCTTAGTTAGTCATTGGTGTGCAGAGAGTTGTCTACCAGTGTGATTGTAATAATTTCACACTATATTCCCAACTCACAACTGTTTTCTTCTGAGCATAAGAGACATGGAGAAGACCCAAAACCAGTGGGTGGTCATTCCTAATAAACCTTGCCATGGACATTGTCTACCTTTGATGAGTCCAAGAAAAAATGACTCTCTATACATATTTATGATCTGATAATGAAATAGAATTCAATTTGTGTTTCTTATAACCTCCATATCTGCATACATAAATGTACAAATATCTTTCTCCTATTTCAATCCAGATTCTGTTCATATACTTTGAATTTCACAACACAGGTAAGTCCTCTGCCCTCATCCATCTTTGGAAAGCAGTCCTGTTCATTGTGGAAATCTGGAGAAATACTATACAGAAGTTGATCAGCAGTACTCTTTTGAGGTATAAATGAGAAGTGGCTAAATAAAGTCCCAGCCCTGGAACAAAGTGTTATAAATGTGAATGAGGGAGTCACAGAAGAGCATGGAATGGCTGATCTCTTTCAGCAACTGATTGACGTTAGTGGGGTTCATAACTGGGGTATTGTAGAACACAAAGTTCTTCAAGATTTGGGTTTAAATTGGTCTGATCTCTATTCTGTTGTTTGTCTCATTTTGGAAGTGTGGCAGAATAGGAAAGCTTCCCAAGTGCATGAGCTTATACTTGAAAGATATTGTTTTGTACTTGGCTGGATCACTCTATCAGATATTGATGTTAAGGAAGCTGGTGCTTTGCCATGGAGTCCTGAATTGGGCAGAGACAAGTTACTTGAAATTGAATACTTCATAAGTTTTAGCAGAACTCTGCGCCATAATGTTCATTTTGGCCATACAGGGGAGCTCTATTCTATAAACCCACACAACAAATTGAATACTTATGACAAACAAAACACCCTTAGTATCATTGACAAAATCAAACTTATGACAATGGTTGATATAACCTTAATTTCTCTTTTCAAGGAAAAGAGGAATAACACACAAATATATCCAAAACCAATATGTCACGAGTACAAAGAATCCAGAGCGTTTTAAGTTTTAACCGAAGAACTTGAGAGAGTTAACGAAGTTTAGATCTTTGTCTTAGGGTCTATTTTTCCCAGTTTGATCAATAACATAGGACTTCTGATCATTATGTTTCCTTCAACAACTGAAGGATATTACCTACCAGGTTAACAAAACATTAAATTTGTGTCAATATCATTATAACCCTAAGTTAAATTTGTGTCAATGATCTTGAACTGGATTCAACCATGCAATGGAAGAATCAGGCATGAATATTTAAGCATACCTATTACCGACAGTTACCTTGACATGTTGTCACTGCCAGATTCAGATAAGATTGTGAGCCTCCTGACTGTCTTCATGAAGTTTCTACATTCAATAGAAAGATAATAAAGGATTTGCTTAGTTGCCTGAAAATCCACATAAGGAATTATTCCTAATTGTAAGAAGAGGAGAACCCACTAGGAAAGTATTCTTCTAACTACACAACATTTCTCTTGCATTGTAGTTGCTCGTGCTTCTCATTTTCTTAGAAAAAAACAGCATTGACATGATATGCATACAAACATTTTGTAAATCAGAATACCATAAGATTACCCTTAGTCCAAGTCCTAATTTAGTAAATGGATCAGATGTAAATTTTGAAGAGAGATAAAAATACCCGTAAGGTTCCTCTCCAACATGCCTCAGAATATTGCCAATATCCTTATAGAGAATACGGTTTGACAGCTCCAAATCTTTAATACCAAACATTTTGCGTAACCTGTCATAGAGCTGTTCATAACTGCTGAACATTGTTAGATCGAGGGTTCGACCTACTTCTTCAGCCTCAATAAAGACTTTGCAGGGTAGAACTGGATCCTCTTATGTCTTTTCATGTGTATTTTTCTTCAAACTGAGTATACGAGTTTCATGTTTAAACCTCTGAAGACTTTTGACACCATTGGTTCCAGCAGCATCCAAGCTATTCCCATTTTGGTGCGTAATGCTAGAATTATCAGAGATTTTTGATCCACCTGCCTTTTCTTTTATCAGCTTCTGAACCCTATCCTCAGCTTCTTGATTTACATCAGTTGAGCTGTTGTTTGTAATCCCAGGTGAACCAGTGTCATTGAAGGACTGAAAACCAAGCCCATCTGCAGAGCTAACTGCAGACTGCTGCTACTGTTGAGATCTTGGAGATTGGTCTGTATGTATAGGCTTCCCAAACAACAGAAAAGGTGTGCTCTTAGACATAGAGCTAGTGGTGCACCTACTGATTTTATGCTCACTCTGTGATGAATTTCCCATGGTCAGCAAACAAGATAGACTGTTGTGCACCTCAGACCTTTCGAGCTGAGAAACGCTTCCTATATTGAGTTCTGTGGATACACGTGTGGACATAGCAATTGGTTCTTGGTGCTTCACATTATCTAAGAAAAATCTAGATTGAATGTTGTTCTGTTGTATATCTGAGAAACTCATCCCATAAATAGTATCATGCCTGCAGGTACATTTTATGAAACACTATGCCAAGGGTTTATCTGCCCTAGCACATTATTGGTGAGAGTAGCCATTTGGAGTCCCATGATCCCCCTTTGGCCCTCAAGATGAAACGCCGACGGCTGAGTAACTCGAAGCTTCTTCTTTGGAAGCATAAAAGGTGTCATTTGGATGGCAGGCATGTTGGAAACAACCTCTACCATCCAAGGGCTTACTCTTTTGAAACTTTGTAACAACTCTGGCTCATCCCACGTTACCTGTTGCACAAAATTCCCAGCAATGATATTCAAGCAACGGTTACATGTGGGAGATTTGGATGGCTCAGGGTATTGATGCTAGATTAGCATATGTTTTTTCATGATTTTGATGCCTTGGTTGACGATGTGCTCATGGATAGTGATTATTATTGGTTCTATCATATATGGATGGTATCAAGTTATCAACATCTCTCACTAACCAAGTATGAGCTACATAATGCGCTCCTGTAGTATCTGCAAGAGACCTAGCTTCATTTAACCTGTTCTGAACTATCTTGTCTTTACCACTGAGTTTACTGGTTTTGGGAAGTTCTACATTGTAAAGCACAATAGTACTCTGGCACTCTGGCTCGCCCATTATAGGCTTTTGGTGTAGGAATAATCCTTCTGCAGCTGAAGCCAAATCTTGCAAGTATCCTTTTGAAGAGGCAGCAAAGTCACCACTGAAATAAAATCTTAGCCCTTCAAACAGCTTTGGTGCCTGTAATAGCGAAATATCAGAAAGGATGGGGAGTCTTCCTACTCTAAGAAATGGGAAAATATTGTTCAAAGGTGAATATTATAGAAAAAATTAGAATGTAATAGAAAAATTCTAACATTGTGGAGAATATAAGAATATTATACAGTAGTTTTGTACATAAATTTGAACTAC
>LPNX010206135.1:16559-96372 GCA_001517045.1 Pseudotsuga menziesii
ATAGATGCAACCACATGGGTCACAACAGGACTCCATGTTTTTGATATCGTTGCACCATTGAGTCTTGCAAAATTATGAAGTTTCTCCTGCATTAAAAATGAGAATTGCTGAGAACATATAGCACATAGTTTCAATGGGCAAGTCGATTTGAAGTTAAAACACACACATAAAGGGAAAACATATGCAATACCTTCTGATTAGAATCCAATGCAGAACCACACAGAACCCATTTGCAATACTGTTCCAGCGGCCATGTCCAAGCCTGACTTACCTGGAAACCTTTATCAGCTTGCTGTCTACCTGGACTTTTGTCTCCTCTGAAAATTTTGAATGGGTAAAAAAGACAGATAAGTGAAATCCAATAAAGTATTGAGATTTAAAAAGTAAATACTCCCACAAGTTAAAAGCAGATTTACAATATGACCTAACCAACGTTCCCTTATTAGCAAATTGATGCCCCTTTCTTGATAGGGAACTGTTGTTCCTTGAAGTTGTACGTGATCTCCTTTCATTTGGAAACTTGCGCGATGAATGAGCAGGACAGAGCATTACAAAATTATCCTGCAGAAAACATGGGAAACAAAATGGCACAATCCCCTCTTAGTTTTTCTACTTGTAAACCTGAATAATGTTTTTCAGAAGACTTAGGAGACAAGGTTTCAAATTCTTACAACATCTCATCTACATTCTGGAGTAGAAAGGGCACATGGGACATGAAATCTCTTACGACACTTTGTGAAACAACAACCCTCCATTATATCATCGCAAAGAAACTGCAAACTTGTTAGCTTTGTGGAAGGTAATATGGTATAGTACTCACCATTCGAAAGCTTCAAATGAGAAATATTCTGTCCATGGCCCTTGCAGTCCATGGCCCCCAAAGCAAATACCTCTATTTTTTGTGCAAGCTCATAATAGGACTGTGAAACGGGAATCCAAAACACCTGTTCTCGGACCTCTGGAGTTCTATTCACTGGAAAAATATCTTCGGCTTGAAACCACACATTATTCAGCTGATTATCACGCGCGCTGAACAAAATTCACAAAAAAATATAACATAACCCACGTGCTTAAACTGGCCGTCGCTATATCGATGCCTTGACCGTTTTATAAGTCAACAAAAAACGGTGCCGTCGCTATAGCGACGGTCTGGTGTGGATACAGCGACGAAAGTCGGGGCTTCTTGAAAAAAATTGTAAAAATGCATAATTTACCCTTGATTTTTCCATGAAAGTAAAACTAACGTGGAAAACTAACGTGGAAAAATTGATCACATGTACTAGTGGAAGCAATGCCCTTATAGGCTGAACCCTAAGTATAAAGAAAAATTCAGGATGGAGTTAGATAAGATGCTCGCTGCAGGAATCATTGAGGCTATGGAAGACATTCTGTCGCGAGTCAAAGATTGAAGCTCTGTTGAAGATGGTGTTAGGAAGTATTGAAGGTCCTTATTGTGGCACATCTAAAGTTACTAGTTGTGCCGAAGAAGGAAAGGTGTGTCGGAGCTTAAAATGCGACCATTGGAAAAAACCAGTTTTGGTGACGCCGGTACATTAACTGTATTAACTACCTGTAATGACGAGATTTTGGGAAATCTACCGCCGTTTGGACAAGATTTCTGTCAGATTTGGTGTCTTCAATGCGTAGTTATGGCATATTTGGTCGTTGGATTCTATAAGAAGAAACCTACGCTTACAAATTTTGCATTACGCATTTTCATGAGTTTTAAAATTCAGTCCATGTCAGCTGCTCGCAAAGTTTAGGAATTGTTGAGAGAATTCAGATAGAGGGGTCTGCAGAACCTTATGAGCAACCTACCTGCATCTGCACCTTACACAGAGACTCCCCCAGCACCAACTCAACCAATGCAGACACGATCTACCAAGAATAAGTTTAAACTAGAAGTTCGCTCTAAGTGAAACGAAGATAGACACAAGCCATCAGGAAAGACACCGGAGGAACTCGAGATGAATCCTTCTGGTTCAATAGAGCTCCCACTTGAAGGTTTTGAAGAATTCGGTGAGGATGAGAACATTTCAATGCAGCGTCCACCATATCTTCAGCCTGTTCAACCACGAGTGTAGCCACCTCGGAAGATAGCCAAGTTCACATGACGTACCCCTTCACTGCTACAAGGTGTGTAGTTGGTCGAAACAATGACATGAAAAATCGAACGGCTCAAATACGCAGACCATGATATGAATGATCATGGGAAGTTTCCATAGTTTGCACCTGGAACATACTTGCACTCCTTCCACTATCCGTAGGCTGGAGCGATGTTACTGGAAGTGAAATAGTGGGCTGCTGGCTTAGAGCGAGCTGGCTTGTTGAAGATGCTCAATGTCCCCCACTTTGGTCGTATCACGCAGGTGACTGTGGTGGTCAAGCACCTATTGGTGTTGGTGCATGATGGGAACCTATGGATAGGAGACCATAGAATTCCTATTAATGGAGAGCTAATTGATAGGATCACAGGCTTGCCGAAGGAAGGGCCTGATCCTGGAATTGAATTTGTTTCAAAACACGAGGATACAAAGATAGAATAGAGCATGAAGGACCACTTCGACCTAACGAAAGGAAAGCGAGGGTATCAATCCTCAACAATTCAGCACCAGAACATTCACTTCGCCGCAAAGCTCTTAGCATGCAAGCTAACGCGGAAGTGTATACCAAATGAAGTGCCTGCCTCGATTGTTAGTATTGTTGTGAACTGTGCCGAAGGCTACAGTTACAAATGGGCAAAGTACATTGCTAAGGAATTCCATGAAGATGTCTGCAATGCACAGGAGAAAGGTAGACCCTTTCACTATTCATGGCCGATAGTGCTTATTGCACTAGTAGGATGGAAAGAACCTACCGAGGCGCAGTTTGTTGATGTGCCTCCGCACATTCCTGGCGCATCAAAGAACGCATCTCTTTGGGTTTCCCAGCATAAAGCCCTATAGTAGATGAAAAACTATGTGTTCACCTTTTATGCGATGACTATCTCATATGAGATCCTAAAAACACCTCGGCTCAGTAAGGAGCTATTTTCTCAATATGCGGGAGTGGCCAACTTCAAGGCCGACATGCACAATGTCTTCATCCAGGCCCGCACAGATGATAAACATGCATGCTGGAAGTTGCCATATGTGGTGACCCAAGAAGACATCCTCGCAGTAGTTCAGCAGTGGCTGGCTGAATGGATGAAGGATGCAAGGAAAAAGCCCAACATTCCAGTCCCTCCAGTCACCAATGTGGGAACAGGCCCTAGTCAGACACAACAGAATGACCCACTTGAAGAAAGTGAAGAACAAAGTGAGTCGCAGCAAAGCGAAGGTGACTAGGGTGGAGATAGCGAAGCTGATGAAGAAGAAGAAGAATCAGTCAAGACCATCTCCGACCCCAATCTCCCAGATAAGCTCAACTCTCCAGAGGCAAAGGAAGTGACTAATCCTTAGTCCAGAAAGAAAGTGAAGGCGTCAAAGGACAAGAATATCATCTAAGAGCTCGTTGTGATGATGGAAGATCTTAATCAGGATTTGATGAAGTCCATAGAAGTATTAACCAACAAATGGTCACCATTTGTAGCTACGCACCTTGATGCGCTCACTAGTGTAGTGCAACGAATTGCATAACTGAAGGAGTTAGCAGAAAAATCAGTGACTGGTGCTACAGCAAGCAGTGCCCCAGTAGGCACGCAGCCAGATACAAGACAATGGCCAGCCAGAGATAACAAAGGACAAGTGCCAAGTGCATCCCTCATAATAACTGACGCGGCATCTCGCTTACAAATGAGCATGACAGTTGGAATAGATTACACCAAGTTGTCTATGTTAGAGCTACATCTCTGTCAATTGGAAATCATGAAGGAGATCCAAGCATGAGATAGCTACTCACAAATGCAGTTAGAGAATACCATGAAGTAGAGTGAGAGCCTCGCAGCACAGCTGGAAGAAGCAGAACAGAAGAAGAGGAAAGCAGAAAGCAAGCACGCTACTATAGCGCAAGCATTGGATGAGGCATGTCGGAGTCTCCCTGACTTCGACATGCAGGCTGAAGAAGAACCAGAGAAAATTATTGTCAAGCTGAAAGGCTATGCACAACAGTCTCGTAGCAAGATAGAGAAAATGAAGGTAGAACATGAGGCTCAGATTAAAGAGCTTCAACTTTGCATCATTCCTGAGAGTCCACTAGAGGTCAGGAAACAGTGTCGCAGAGACATTCAAGCCTCAGCAATGAAGATCTCAGATCTTGTGAGCAATGTAGAAAAGCTGCTAGATGAAAGTGTCAAGGCCTAAACAAACTTGCAAGACAACCCAGAAGTGGAAAAGCTGCAAGAAACCATCAAGCAGCGATAGACCGAGTTGGATGTAGTCAAAGCAGAGATCAAGACATTGCCTCCTATGCAAAATATGCTTAAGGTAAAGCAGAGAAATGAGCTCCAGCAAGAAATTGAGGCATGCAGAAGGAAAGAAACATTGTTGGTGAACTCTATGCAACCCCTTATTAATGAGGCATTGGACTTGAGCACTGATGCGGACACCCAACTCAAAGTCCTGAAGGAGTATGATGCATTTGCACAGGAAAAGGCCAGTGAAGCATCTACAGTAGCATTGCAGGAGTTATCAAAGAAGGAGCAAGCAGCTGAAAATATCATGCACAACCTCAACAAGCAATTTACTATCTTCACCAACAAGATTCTCCCTCTGGAAAAGCAGCAGAGTGTCCCGCGACGGGACACTGGTGAGTGTTAGGGGCCTATTCGAGCTCCGACCTTAAAGGTCCTTAGTTTTGGCAACTCCGCGGTTTTGGTCCAAAGCTTGTAAGAAGAGTTGCAGTCCAAAATAGTCTTAGGGGTTTCAGGGTTGGGTCGAAGCCCCTCTTTTTGTAAATGACCCATGGTTTAACCCTAGGGTTTTGGTTTTTAGGAGCCCATGGTTTTGTAATAGTGCACTTGTCTAAATAGGCACTTATGTAAAGGAGTCAGGTTAGGATTTTAAGGGTTTTGATGTATGATGATTTGATGCGAAGAAGCTAAGGCCTGTTTTAGTGTTTTTGTAATAAGGTTAAGTTCCAGCTGAGTGCGTGGACGACCTCTGCAGCTATGTGTGTAGAGGGTTTTGTAAGAAAAGTTCTACAACTGAGTGCACAGATCTGTAGCTAAGTGCACAACTTTGGGTGATTGAAGAGATCTGCAGCTGAGTGCATAGATCAGAAATTTGTGGTTGTAAAGAGTTGAATATAAACGTAGTTCTGTGGACATAGCCCCTACACTGAGGGTGAACCACGTATATCTTATGTTGTGGTGGTTCTTTTATGTTGTTTCTATTATGTTTTTATACATTTGATAATTAGGTGAATGATAAGTAAGATATATTGCTAAGTACTAACTTCGCTGTGAACTCCCAGTTAAGGGTGAAGCAAGAATTGTCTTTTGTCTAAACCGCAAAGCTAATTAAGTGAATGTTGAAGCGATTTACTGCATAATTATTATTTTTTAAGACTAAAGGTACAATAATATCCCTCTAGCGCCTGTAAAAACCTCATTCTGCGGAACCCCATAGCTGTTTCCGGTGAGACTGTAACATGTTCGCAGATTGTTGCAGAAAGGGCCAACACTGTGGGTCTGGTTGTTGCTATGAGATAAAAGTATAAGAACCCGGGTCTGCCCTAAGCACCAAAATTATGCTCAAGTGGTAAATCAAGCCAGTTTCCTTCACAGAGACCTGGATTTAATTCCTCGAGAACATGTTGTTGTCTTGAAGTGGACAATTGTTGTTCTATTTTGTAATATCTTATGGCTAACTGAACCTAAACAATTTGTAATTGAGCTTGAAGAGGCTCATGATTTCCATTGCCAGATGGATATGGGATTTCCATTAACAAAAAATGTTCACTGAATTTGTGCAAGTTCTCAATTCTATTCACTCCTTCAATGCATCAAGCTAGTAGGATTATGCCATCTGCCTAAGAGCATCATTCTTCTGAGAATCCTGCTGCTTCTAAATATTGTTCCAATTTGTTTAAGGTTTAAACTTGACAGCTCAAGCTGCAATGCCTCCATCCTTGATGCTGCTATCTCAAACTTAATCATGGGTTTTGTCATATTTTGTTGCACTAGAAATGTTTTTCCAAATTTCATTGTTTCCAAACTCGAGGCTCGAGCATAAACAAAAAACAAAATAGAATATAGCTAGCGTCTGGGCCACTTGAATGGTATGAGTTTCAAAGGAATGAGGATGGGACCAGCTCTTACACAATTTTGACATAAATCTAGAGGAAGACTGTTCTATATTGAGCAACTCCCTGGGATGTAATTCTTTGAAGCAGTTCCCTAAAAAAATTGGACCGTAAATTTTAGGGTGCCAAACTATTTTCACTATTGCAACTGCACCAAGGGAACAATATCATTCGAATCTTCCTATAGGAAAATCACACCAAATAACCTATTGTTCGCATTAAAATTTGATACTCGAATCACTGGGAATTAGCTGACATTGTTAACAATATCAAGTGCGTTATGCTCAAGTGGTAAATCAAGCCAGTTTCCTTCACAGAGACCTGTATTTAATTCCTCGAGAACATGTTGTTGACTTGATGCAGACAATTGTTGTTCTATTTTGTAATATCTTATGGCTAACTGAACCTAAACAATTTGTAACTGAGCTTGAAGACGATGATTATTTCCATTTCCAGGTGGATATGGGATTTCCATTAACCCAAACTGTTTACTGAATTTGTGCAAGTTCTCAATTCTATTCACGCCTTTAGTCCATCAAGCTAGTAGGATTATGCCTTCTGCCTAAGAGCATCATTCTTTTGAAAATCCTGCTGCTTCTAAATATTGTTCCAATTTGTGTAAAGTTTAAACTTGACACCTTAAGCTGCAATGCCTCCATCCCTGCTACTGCTGTATCAAACTTAATCATGGGTTTTGTCATATTCTGTTGCATTGGCAATGTTTTTCCAAATTTCATTGTTGCCAAACTTGAGGCATGAGCATAAACAAAAAACAAAATAGAATCTAGCTAGCGACTGGCCCACTTGAACGGTATGAGTTTCAAAGGAATGAGGATGGGACCAGCTCCTACATAATTTTGACATAAATCCAGAGGAATACTGGTGTATATTGCGCAGCTCCCTGGGATGTAATTCTTTGAAGCAGTTCCCTAAAAAAATTGGACCGTCAATTTTAAGGTGCCAAACTGATCTCACTATTGCAATTGCACCAAGGGAACAATGTCATTCGGATCTTCCTATAGGAAAATCACACCAAATAACCTATTTTTCGCATTAAAATTTCATTCTCGAATCACTGGGAATTAGCTGACATTGTTAACAATGTCAAGTGGGTTATGCTTAAGTGGTAAATCAAGCCAGTTTCCTTCACAGAGACCTGGATTTAATTCCTCTAGAACATGTTGTTGTCTTGATGCAGACAATTGTTGTTCTATTTTGTAATATCTTATGGCTAACTGAACCTAAAAAATTTGTAACTGACCTTGAAGAGGCTCATGATTTCCATTTCCAGGTGGATATGGGATTTCCATTAACCCAAACTGTTCACTAAATTTGTGCAAGTTCTCAATTCTATTCACGCCTTTAGTGCATCAATCTAGTAGGATTATGCCATATACCTAAGAGCATCATTATTTTGAGAATCCTACTGCTTCTAAATATTGTTCCAATTTGTTTAAAGTTTAAACTTGACACCTCAAGCTGCAATGCCTCCATCCTTGCTGCTGTTGTCTCAAACTTAATCATGGGTTTTGTCATATTTTTTTGCACTGGAAATGTTTTTCCAAATTTCATTGTTGCCAAACTCGAGGCTCAAGCATAAACAAAAAACAAAATAGAATCTAGCTGGTGTCTAGCCCACTTGAATGGTATGAGTTTCAAAGGAATGAGGATGGGACCAGCTACTGCATAATTTTGACATAAATCCATAGGAAGACTGGTCTATATTGTGCAGCTCCCTAGCATGTAATTCTTTGAAGCAATTCCCTAAAAAAATTGGACCATAAATTTTAGGGTGCCAAACTAATATCACTATTGCAACTGCACCAAGAGAACAATGTCATTCGGATCTTCCTATAGGAAAACCACACCAAACAACCTATTGTTTGCAAGAAAATTTGATTCTCTAATCACTTGGAATTAGCTGACATTGTTAACAATTTCACGTGGGTTATTCTCAAGTGGTAAATCATGCCAGTTTCCTTCACAGAAACCTGGATTTAATTCCTCGAGAACATGTTGTTGTCTTGATGCGGACAATTGTTGTTCTATTTTGTAATATCTTATGGCTAACTGAACCTAAAAAATTTGTAACTGAGCTTGAAGAGGCTTATGATTTCCATTGCAAGGTGGATATGGCATTTCCATTAACCCAAACTGTTCACTGAATTTGTGCAAGTTCTCAATTGCATTCACACCTTCAGTGCATCAAGCTAGTAGGATTATGCCGTCTGCCTAAGAGCATCATTCTTTTGACAATCCTGCTGCTTCTAAATATTGTTCCAATTTGTTTAAAGTTTGAACTTGACACCTTGAGCTACAATGCCTCCATCCTTGCTGATGTTGTCTCAAACTTAATCATGGGTTTTGTCATATTTTGTTGCACTGGAAATATTTTCCAAATTTCATTGTTGCCAAACTCGAGGCTCGAACATAAACAAAAAACAAAATAGAATCTAGCTGGTGTCTGGCCCACTTGAATGGTATGCATTTCAAAGGAATGAGGATGGGACTAGCTCCTGCACAATTTTGACATAAATATAGAGGAAGACTGGTCTATATTGTGCAACTCCCTTGGATGTAATTCTTTGAAGAAATTCCCTAAACAAATTGGACCATAAATTGTAGGGTGCCAAACTGATCTCACTATTGCAACTGCACCAAGGGAACAATGTCATTCAGATCTTCCTACAAGAAAATGACACCAAATAACCTATTGTTCGCATTAAAATTTGATTCTTGAATCACTGGGAATTAGCTGCCATTGTTAACAATGTCAAGTGGTAAATCAAGCCAATTTCCTTCACAGAGACCTTTATTTAATTCCTCGAGAACATGTTGTTGTCTTGAAGTGGACAATTGTTGTTCTATTTTGTAATATCTTATGGCTAACTGAACCTAAACAATTTGTAACTGAGCTTGAAGAGGCTCATGATTTCCATTGCCAGTTCGATATGGGATTTCCATTAACACAAACTGTTCACTGAATTTGTTCAAGTTCTCAATTCTATTCACACCTTCAGTCCATCAAGCTAGTAGGATTATTCATTCTGCCTAAGAGCATCATTTTTTTGAGAATCCTGCTGCTTCTAAATATTGTTCCAATTTGTTTCAAGTTTAAACTTGACACCTCAAGCTACAATGCCTCCATCCCTGTTGCTGTTGTATCAAGCTTAATCATGGGTTTTGTCATATTCTGTTGCACTGGCAATGTTTTTCCAAATTTCATTGTTGCCAAACTTGAGGCTCGAGCATAAAAAAAAACAAAATAGAATCTAGCTGGTGTCTGGCCCACTTGAATGGTGTGAGTTTGAAAGGAATGAGGATGGGACTAGATCCTGCACAATTTTGACATAAATCCAGAGCAAGACTGGTCTATATTGTGCAGCTCACTGGGAAGTAATTCTTTGAAACAGTTCCCTAAAAAAATTGGACCGTAAATTTTAGGGTGCCAAGCTGATCTCACTATTGCAACTGCACCAAGGGAACTATGTCATTCGGATCTTCCTACAGGAAAATCAAACCAAATAACCTATTGTTCGCATTAAAATTTGATTCTCGAATCACTGGGAATTAGCTGACATTGTTAACAATGTCAAGTTGGTTATGCTAAAGTGGTAAATCAAGCCAGTTTCCTTCACAAAGTTCTGGATTTAATTCCTCGAGAACATGTTGTTGTCTTGATGCGGACAATTGTTGTTCTATTTTGTAATATCTTATGGCTAGTGGAACCTAAACAATTTGTAACTGATCTTGAAGAGGCTCATGATTTCCATTTCCAGGTGAATATGGAATTTCCATTAACCCAAATTGTTCACTGAATTTGTGCAAGTTCTCAATTCTATTCATGCCTTTAGTGCATCAAGCTAGTAGGATTATCCCTTCTACCTAAGAGCATCATTATTTTGAGAATCCTGTTGCATCTAAATATTTTTCCAATTTGTTTAAATTTTGAACCTAACACCTCAAGCTCCAATGCCTCCATCCCTGCTACTGACGTATCAAACTTAATCATGGGTTTTTTCATATTCTATTGCCCTGGCAATGTTTTTCCAAATTTCATTGTTTCCAAACTCGAGGATCGAGAATAAACAAAAAACAAAATAGAATCTAGCTGGTGTCTGGCCCACTTGAATGGTATGAGTTTCAAAGGAATGAGGATGGGACCAGCTCCTGCACAATTTTGACATAAATCCAGAGGAAGCCTAGTCTATATTGCGCAGCTCCCTGGGATGTAATTCTTTGAAGCAATTCCCTGAAAAAATTGGACCGTAAATTTTAGGGTGCCAAACTGATCTCACTATTGCAATTGCACCAAGGGAACAATGTCATTTGGATCTTCCTATAGGAAAATCACAGCAAATAACCTATTGTTCGCATTAAAATTTGATTCTCGAATCACTGGGAATTAGATGACATTGTTAACAATGTCAAGTGAGTTATGGTCAAGTGGTAAATCAAGCCAGTTTCCTTCACAGAGACCTGGATTTAATTCCTCGAGAACATGTTGTATTGATGCGGACAATTGTTGTTCTATTTTGTAATATCTTATGGCTAAATGAACCTAAAAAATTTGTAACTGAGCTTGAAGAGGCTCATGATTTCCATTGCCAGTTGGAGATGGGATTTCCATTAACCCAAACTGTTCACTGATTGTGCGAGTACTCAATTCTATTCATGCCTTCAGTGCATCAAGTTAGTAGGATTATGCCTTCTGCCTAAGAGCGTCATTATTTTGAGAATCCTGTTGCTTCTAAATATTGTTCCAATTTGTTTAAAGTTTAAACTTGACACCTCAAGCTGCAATGCCTCCGTCCCTGCTGCTGTTGTATCAAACTTAATCATGGGTTTTGTCATATTCTATTGCACTGGCAATGCTTTTCCAAATTTCATTGTTGCCAAACTTGAGGCTCAAGCATAAACAAAAAGGAAAATAGAATCTAGCTGGTGTTTGGCCCACTTGAATGGTATGAGTTTCAAAGGAATGAGGATGGGACCAGCTCCTGCA
Source organism: Pseudotsuga menziesii (assembly GCA_001517045.1). Lineage (NCBI taxonomy): Eukaryota > Viridiplantae > Streptophyta > Pinopsida > Pinales > Pinaceae > Pseudotsuga > Pseudotsuga menziesii. The sequence goes on from LPNX010206135.1 coordinate 27,787, forward strand.
CAATTTTGACATAGATCTAGAGGAATACTGGTCTATATTACGTAGCTCCCTCGGATGTAATTCTTTGAAGCACTTCCCTAAAAAAATTGGACCGTAAATTTTAGGGTGCCAAATAGATCTCACTATTACAACTGCACCAAGGGAACAATGTTATTCGGATCTTCCTATAGGAAAATGACACCAAATAACCTATTGGTCACATTAAAATTTTATTATCGAATCACTGGGAATTAGCTGGCATTGTTAACAATGTCAAGTGGGTTATGCTCAAGTGGTAAATCAAGCCAGTTTTCTTCACAGAGACCTGTTTTTAATTCCTCGAGAACATGTTGTTGTCATGATGCGGACAATTGTTGTTCTATTTTGTAATATCTTATGGCTAATTGAACCTAAATAATTCATTCTAGGTAATGAATCTCAATGTATGACGCCAGGTGCAAATTCTTAGTGATTGTAACAGAAAATACCCATCGGGGTCATTGCATCTAAGTGAGATTGACAAAGGGCCCTTTACCAAAAATTTAAAATATAGTAGTAATAGATAGTTCACACCATGTGCCTGAGGCATAAAGGTTTTAGAACGCTGCTATGTATCCAACTTAGACTTCTCAAACATGACTCCCCCAAGGGAACTGTAATCCTTTTTCATCATCCGCGCCATGTAAACGAAAGCATTGGAAACTTCTAACGAACCACTCGAATTTTTGTCAAATATCATTGTAGAATTATCATCTACCATGCCAGACATATCCACAGTCACGTCCTTGAGCCAAACCCTCTAAGGAACTCAAAATTTCTGAACAACCTGTCGACTAGGCAAGAGATTGATGCAATTGATTCATCTATACCTGTAGGAAAAAATATCTGAAGAATGTGTTCAAAATCACGGGCTTCTAATTTCTACTATGTTCATTCAAATGTCATTGAATTCATAATGGTCACTACTTTATATAACTAATTTATTTTCTTCAGGTTTTTCGTAAATTATTGTATTAGGTTTTTAAAGATCAACTTATTTCCTACTTTGAGAAACTCGCTATAGGCATTTGGTTCATACAAATATTATGCCCCATCAAGAAATAATAGGCATTTCAAGGTTCCATTCATACCATGGTCTATCTCATCTGAATTTCCTTAGTTGCAATAGGAATGCAGCCAATCTGCAAGTCTTGGTTGATTTTGATAGAAGAGCTACCCCTCCACTCAAACCATGTACCTAAGCCAACGAAATTATACCATATCTGGTGCATCCCCTCGGTCTATGTTTTTCCATCTATTTCAAATGGAATAAATAAATAAATAAGTGTTCGACTCACAATCCCAGCCCAGAGTGACAACAAAAATGTGAAAAAGGCATATTATTTCAGATCAAAGGGGCACGAACAGATCCATCGTAGTGTTGGGTTTGGATTGTTTGTTCTTCTCCGAGAGAACTGAATGAATCGGAAAAAACTAACCAAGAACCTTGTTTACCCCTTTTACATGATGATGTTGTGTAGATAAGATAAATAAGCAGAGAGAAGAATGAATACTAAGTACTCTGAATCAATGTGGGATTGATAAAGAAGATGATCAATTAATCCTTTCCATTCTTTAAAAGTTGGGTCCTGATTACTCAATTTTTGTGTCTACTTTTCATGCTACTGGGCTTGTTGTTCCTAAGTTCAAAATGCCTTCTTTAAATTCTTTTCTTGATTTACTGACAAAGGAGAAATATAAATTGATCCATATGGGTGTCCTTAGTTCTCCAAAGAGAAAGTATCATGGTCTCTTGGTTCAAGGAAAAAAGAATGTCAAATACAAAGAAAAACAAATTGTGAAGAAGCCAAAGTCAGAAATTGAAGATGAAGATTCTTATGAAGATTTAATGAAGAAAGTTAAGAATAAAGGGAGAACATCCAAGTGTTCTAAGTGTAGAAAGGGTTTTCATTCAGAGAAGAAGTTTTTCAAGAATAATATGGACCTCATGTCTCAGCTTCTTGAGAAGCACAAGATCAAAGTTCCAGAAGAACTAGAAAAGCCTGTTGATTCCTCAGAACAATGTCAAACTGTCCAGTTCCAAGGTGATATAACTTATGCTTTGAGTGCCAGATCTATATCCTTTCCTCATGTCTCTAATATATATTTATTCTCTAATATATTAGAATCAGAAATATCATATCCTTTGTTTGATGATCCTTCTCTCTGTTTACTAGATTCATCTCCCAAAAATTGTGATTTTTCACTAGATATTGACTTGCCTTTGAGTAGATCTTCCTCACAATATTGTATATCTGATTTAGAATATTGTTTGTAGGCTGATATGAATTTCATGACACATATTATACCACTATCCATACAACCTACCATACCTTTGAATAATCCTAAGACTATACAAATCCCAAGTTCACTAGTTGATTCCCCATTGGTCTCTTATGCAGTGATATTTATCTTACATGGTTTGCAGTTTTTCCTATCTTTAATTGGCTGGTTATCCATGTCATTAGTAATATTTGGAATGATAATAAACATGTTTTTATCTATTCTAAATACTTATGGTTCAGATCTTACGCCCATCCATCATTCATATTTTTACACCTATCAGTTTTCCTCAGTTGCTCATAATTTTCCTAGGCTGGCCCTATATCCTCGTGGAGCCCCTGAAGCCTTTGTCCTTTCTTTTCAATATGCTAATATTTCTGATATATCAGAGTTTTATAATCCTCATATAATATCTATACAGGTGCCTCATCATATTGGAAGATTGACATGTGATTCACATCATAATTTTGCAGTTATTCAAGGAATTGGGTGTGAAATAACTTGTCTTAATTTTTGTAGTCTTTGGGAAGGAGTACGCACAGATCTCTTTTCCATTTTAGATTATGTTTGTAGATAATATTTTTACAGCAACATGAATCATTCATATAACTCTCCTACTTCATCAGATGATGAGATACAAGGAGTCTCTCCTCTTCCTTCTTGCAGGTTCTACACTCCAGCGCATGATCATGGAGTTCATGATTTCGTCAACAAATCTTCCATATAGAAGTAGTTCACTTAGCTCATTCAAGTGAAGATAATCATATCTTGAATAAATATTATTTAAAAAATTTCTTCCTTGTCCATTCTTGAGGGAGAGTTTTCCCCATGTGTTTTTTCCTCTTTCCTCACTTTTCTGGACATAATAATTGTTAAAGGGTTACCATATCCTTGTTGTTGGGCCCTATATGCATCTATACCTTTTGTAATATCATAATAAAGTCAGACTTGTAGGGTGGTTTTGGAATATATTAAACCCACTCATAACTTAGGATAAAATAATTAATCATTACTTGATTAATTATTCACCCACTAGCTTAATTAGTTGGCATCCACTTGCACCTTAAAGTCAATACATGCCATATATATCCTAGGAATGATTTATTTATAATTATGGGTTGATATTGACCACCGTTTGACCATTCATAATTAGTATACAACAGTTTACAGTAGATTATGCTTTATTCTGCTTTTCTGTGGATAAGGTAAAGCTAGTCAAACTAAGAAACTGGGTGCTTTTGTTTCCAACCCATCCTTCATGAATTTTCTTCCATTTTCTAGGATTTTCATGTTTTTTCCATCTCCTTGACAACTCACTCATGAATTTTCCAATTCATGACGTCCTTGATAGATTTGGGAAGTGATTTAGCCAACTATGGGGGTTTGCTATATTTTTGTAAGTGAGTCTTTTTGAGATTTATGATTTGTCTCCATACAACTCAATTTTCTTATGAGGGATATACTATTTATGTACACTATTATTCATCATTATTCAATGGAAGAATACACACCAGTATTCATGTCTCCATTCATGTGAATTGGTCTCTTTTCCTCTCTCTAGTTTTCCTATGTATGCTTCTGAGAATTATTAGTAGCAAGATCTATTTCCTATTCTTATTCTTAGAATCATTGCTCATAGCATTGACGTATTATTTCCACATATTCATGTTTGGTTATGGCCCTATTTTTTGGTCTAGCAAAAAGTAGGCCACCATTGCATTGTCTTGAGCAAAGGGCGAGTACCGAGGAGTGGTGAATGCTTGCATCCAGGCTGTTTGGTTGCAAGGCATTCTTTCAGATTTTGATTTTTGTAGTAATTCATCCACTATCCTCTTTTGTGAAAATAAAATTGCTATTAATATCTCCATAGATCCAGTTACCAAGAAGAGGACCAAGCATGTAGAGATACACATGCACTATATCATGGAATCGGTGCATGACAGGACAATCATTCTTCAATACTGCATTACTGATGAGAAAATTGCAGACATATTAACCAAGATATTTTTAAAGAATAATCTCACTTACCTTTGTTCACTTTTGGGGGTGAGTTCATCAAGGTGATCAGATTACTTTCCAGTGTTCATCTTGAGGGGGGGTTTTTACCACTGGGTTTTCTATTTTTCCTCACTTAGATTTATTTTTTAGCATTATTTGAGTTACATTATTGTATAGGGTGACCCATGGCCTTTGTTTCTGGGGCCCTATCATTTTATTCTTTTTTTTCTCCTCCTGATTATAGCTTAAGGGGGGGTGTTGGAGTCATTTAGCCAACATGCACACTTATTTGGTCAATTTTGTCCTATTGACCCACTATCCTAAGTTTAGTTGACTTACTTTCCATCAGATGAGCAAACTATGACATCAACATGAGCACACCCATGCCCTTCTTCAGTCAAGGATGCCAACAAAGCCTTTTCCTTCATTCGGGGAGGCCAACTGGGCTTCCTCTTTCAAAGAGGGAGTAATTCTGGGGTGATCTAAGTGTCATAAATGCACCTAATTGCTAACTAATTGTTGTTTCACATAAAAATAAGTTAATCTAAATTGTGAAGGTGCCTCCATTCGTTATTTGATTATTTTTTACCAATATTTAAGAACTGGACCTAACACTGGTGCCTATAACCACTTCTAATGATATGTGTCACTTCAGTTAACTCCATCGGAGCTACTTGGAGTTATAAATGCACTACCTCCTTCACTTGGACATGTAGATACATGTGATGAGTCACTTTTAGTTAGACTTAGTCATCTATTGCACTCTGATTCATTTAGGACTTAGTGTGAGATTCAATTATTGATTAGCTCAATGGTTAACTATGTGTGCCGATTGTGGCGGACATTCAATTAAGCTACACCCATTCATTCAATTCGAATGACCTCCTTTGGAATTTCAATTGTCTTGGTATTCACACACCCTACATTACCATTGTATTGTACTATCATTATTTTATTGATTATACAGAGCTGCAACATTCTATTGCAACGCCATTATGCCATTTTCATGATTAATTTTCTGAAATCTCTTATGCGACTATGTTTTATTCCCTAGATTACTGAGACATATTAATAGAATTGATGTATTTTGGGTATTGGCAAATGGATACTCTATGTATTAATGTTTTTTCTTGGTGAATCTTCACAGGCTCTGCAAATTGTAAATATGTTTATGTTTTGGATACGGCGACAACACCATTGCTTGCAATGGTGCAAGGCCTGGGTTATATGACTATGTAAGATATTATTTTGGTTTATAAAGATGATTATGTACAACATTTACATTCTATGAGTGTTTAAGGTTATGATTCTTACCCTATCACTAGCATGACTCTATGTGGTATGATAAATCTAGTTTTAAGTTCTTTATATGGATTCATCAATCGTATCATTTGGCCTTTGGAGCCATGTCATAGAGGGAAATGGTGTTCCCGCCATTAGAACTATGACTATGTAATGACTTATCATTTTTATGGTATTATTTTGTGTATTTAAATGTAGAGGTTGTGACTATGGGTGTAACCCTTCGAATGTGTGTCATTGCTATTGGCATAGCATTGACAGGGTTTTTAATGGGTTATGACCGTGTTTAAATCATTTGTATGAAAATCTTGAGGGTCACAAAATAGTTATAACGTGTAAATAAATTGGAGTTAACCTATGTGTCGAGATTATGTTGTATTATTTTTATGGCCTGTGTATGATATTAGCATAGTGTGGTCTGTATGGTTGAAACACTGTGGTGTTTAGTAATTTAGCGAATCCTACAAGATTCGATAGGGTGACCTCTAATTGTAAAACAAATGACTCTACAGGATTTGATCTTGGGTCATGATGGTTGATGATTACTTTAAGGGTTTGTTTGGAATTCATTTCTATAGGAATCGATCCTGCGACCTCTGTTTATTTATGATATGTTTTAAAGAGTTATGTGCATAACAATGTGGTTTATTTATTACGTGGAATGTTACTTGGATATACGATTTGGTAATTTACATTTTGTGGTTTGATAATTTATGAATGAGATGGATTTATGTTGATTATTATTTATTTAAAACACAACCTTTAGACTGCTAGATGGTATCGATATATTGTCTGTATATTCGATTTATGGATTACTTTGGTTAATGAGGAAATGATATTGTTTTTAAACTTGGTTATTTATAAACTTATATACAAACCCTGAGAGGTCTTCGATGGTTTTATTTTAGCTTTATTAGTTCGGTTTAATGATTATCCTTAGGTATGGAATAATGTGATTATGGTGTTGTTTATTTAGAATATATATTCATACCTATTAGAGGTCTTGATACCTTGACAGTTTAGCATTTCATTTATTGTTTTGATTATGGTTCTGTTTGTAATAAATAATAGAGAATGGTTTGTTTCTTAGGTTCTATTTTACTATACTTTAATTTAATCTGTTTTATAATTATGCTCTATTTAGATCTTATACTATTTACTATTTTTACTTCTAAATATAGGTCTGCTGGCAATATGCAATCTTCCAGTAGAATCCATAGATAAATATAAGTAAAGACTCTATTTAGAGTAGTTCTAGGTTTTAGGAAAAAACAAAGTTTAAGCTAGGAAATGAAATGCAGAAATAAGTTTGAAAGAATAAATCCCTAAATAATTCTTAGTCGGGAAATAATTTGTCGACCTTGTTTTTAGAATTAAAAACATAAACCCTTAAACATTCTGGAAAAAAATACGGTTTATAAAAATGTAGACCCTTAAGTATTCTAAACAGGAAATAATTGCAGACATAGCATTAGAGGTAAAACATAATCGCTTAAACATTCTAACAGGAAATATACTAGATAATAAAATAGATCAATCAAGAACATCATACCTGCAACGTGAAGCTATTCCAATGGCTAAAAACCTACACACTCAATTAACCAACATTAACAAATTCACAAGAAGATCTGACCTCTATATAGATAACCGAATCACTTAGGAACTACCATGTTCCACCCAACCATGAATCGGAGATGTTCTTGGTTCTAATCTGGATCCCCCCGTGTTGGTTCCAACATGAAATTAGCTTAGATCTCATAAGGTAACACTTCTGTAACTGGGATGATAGGAATGAACGGGTTCTCCTTTTTCCTCTTAGAAAAAGGTTCTCCAAGAATTCTCTAGAGAATAATCAGGTAGAATAATAAGTCAAAAAAGATGGAAGGGATCCCCAAGCCTCCCTTTGGCTTTGGCCTTTATAGGAAAACTTTTCAATCAAAGGGGCAATTAAATCAAGAATCATTTGATTTCTTGATTTAACCCTTTTATTTAATTAGGCACTTTTGTAGGTATTATGATATTTAATTATCTTTTGGTAATAATAATAATAGTTGGAGCCTTTCTTTCTTTCTTATACTATTAATATTAATACTATGCTTACTCTTTATATATATATATATATTTATATATGTATATATTAATATATAATTATTTGTTAGCATTTGTCTTTAGGTATCATATAACATGATCCCTAATCTTATGACACTTTCTTCATTAACACCATCAGGTAGGTGATTAAGTCTACTAGGCTAAGCAACTCCAAACATCCTTGCATGTTGGATCCCATCATATAACATGGTAGTTCTACTGTACTTAATGAGATACAAAAATTCAAAATTTCATTTAATAATTTATAAATAAGTCAGATGAGATCAATATTTTACTTGATTCGTTTTCAATCGACACAATTAATTCTTTCCAATAACTCCTACTGCTTATCCAGATCCCATACTCAATGCTAAAAACATGGATTTACAAACTTAGTGCAATTCCAGAGCTCCTCACTCAACATTAATGCTAGGATGTACTTGTAGGATACACCTAGGGATACAATGGCTAATGATCTAATGTTCCATATCTTATGCTCGACGTCAACTTAGAATTCTCCATGGTTTATTCCCAACACTTCCAATTATATTTTCATTTTCTTCAGAGCTTCTTTCTCAACATAAAAGTTTTACATAATCTATGTGTTCCATATCTCCTCTCTTAACACAATAGAACACTCATGTGCTCCAGAGATTCTCACTCAACACAACATTAACACTCATGTGCTCCAGAGCTTCTCACTCAACAAAAAAATTCAAACACTAATTCACTCTAGAGTTCCTCACTCAACAAAAAAATATCATCAGTCATGTGCTTCAGGGTCTATGCCCAACACATAAAATCGTACATAAAACACACAAAAAATATCATCAATCATGTGCTTCAGGGTCTATGCCCAACACATAAAATCATACATAAAACATATGTAACTGGATTACGCCCAATATATCAAACAAATCATCATGTTCATATGCAGTGGGGTCCTAGACCCAATATACCAAAATAAAACAACAAAGTAACATCACAATCAATGGGGCTTATTCCCATAAGTTTTAGGTAAAAATTTGGGATATTATAGAGTCGATGTGGATTCACAAGTTAATGGTGGATTTATTTGATGAGGATGTGAGGCCTATAGTGATTTATTGTGACAATTAGAGTTTTATTTAGTTCTTTGAGAATCCTATATGTCATGACTGGTCAAAACATATTGAGGTCATATACAATTTCATTCGTGATTCTGTTCAAAGAGGATCTATGGCATTTTAGTACATTTACATTGATGAGAAGGATGCATATATCATGACAAAGTCTCTTGGAAGAGGCATGTTTATTCATTTTGAGAGACAAGTTGGGTGTAGTAAAGAACAACTTCCTCGGTAAGAGGGAGTGTTGAATTTTTAATATCTTAAAATTGGTTCCCCTAGGTGACATTTTCCTAAGTCACTCAAAAAAGGGGGTTTTTCACTTGGACTTTATATTAATGACTTGAGATGAGCATTAAATTCACTTTAGAGATTAAAGTGTAGTTTAAGTAAAAAATTAAAAAGTGAGTGAATTAATTTTTTAAAATGTGGATAAAATTGATTTTTATCACAACCAATCATCTAATATAATATGGGCCCTTGGATTAGATGGATTTTCACTCACCGACCCATTTTTAACTAAAAGGAATTTTTTCCAAGTGAAGAGGCAATTTTGCATTTTGAGAGAGAGAGAGCAATTTTTTCTTAGAAAGAAGGAAAAACATAGCTGGACAATTTTTTATTGGGTGCAAAATGCAAGGTTAAGGTAGAAAAAGCTTGGCATGAAAATCAAGGAAGCAGTGACCATTTATTGCATCCTCCCATACTCTACGTACAATATAGATTTAGTTTGTACAGGGAACAAATCCCGAGGGAGATATTTTGGGACTAAAATTGAGGAAAGTACATCCGACATGAATTTAAAGACAATACCATATAGTACATGTTGTACAACATGTTCATACAAAAACCATACAATCATGTATCAACATGAAAATAAAGGACGGTGCCGACAAAAAATTTCCGAGTTTCACACAAAATTCAAGGGAAAATTTTTATCTTCCTCTTGAGATAAGTTGTGACTGATATTTTTGTCTACTCTCATATTTTTTGAAATCTAAATAAATATTTTCTCTCTCATAGGGTTTCCCTGGAGGTTGTGGTTTTTCTTGGGTCATTCGACTGAAATTCCTGAGTCTGAATATTTATTAGTGAATGTGTTTTTAATTGCTGCTCATAAAAGTTGTAAAGTTTCTTCTTTTGTTTCAGTCCCATATTGTTTATGAGAAATAACTAATTTGCAGCAAAATGTTAAATTGGGTTGGGCATTAAACAATGTTTAAAATGGATTTGGAAACTGGGTTGGGAGAGTACTGAAAATTCTACAAGATGGACTAATCATATCTCATTGCATGTCATCATAATGTTAACATGTGTAGCCTAGAAGAATCACAAAGAAAATCCATGTTATTCCATGGGGAATATTTGGAAAGCTAAAGAGAGATCCGATGCTTCAATAAGAATTAGTTACTAAAAAAATGCCAGATCAAGGATAGGTTAGTAGTCATGTCAACATTAAAGGTATTCCATCTCAATATTAGAATAATTGACATTGCTTATTCAATATTATAATTGAGAAGACCAAGTTCCATCCCCAAAGTGTATCACATCATCATTTATGATGTTAACACAACTAATTAAACATGACTCGGTGGATAGATGGACAAATCATATCTCATTGTATGTCATCATAATGCCAACATATGTAGTTTACAAGGATCACAAAGAAAATTCATGTTATGATATGGTGAATATTTGGCATGCTAAAGTGAGAGTCTATGCTTCAACAAGCAATAGTTACTAAACAATCCCAAATCAAGGGTAGGTTAGTATCCCTGTCAACCTTAAAGGTATTCTATCTTAATATTAGAACAATTATCACTGCTTACTTAATATTATGAGGGTGAAGAGCAAGTTACATATGGAATCTTAAGGGTTTTGCATGGAAAATGAAGGGTGTCACATATTAAACATGATGATATCAATAATACAAGGTTGGTGGGTTTTGATTGATCTAACCACCTAATGGAAAACCTTTGTAACATTGTCCTCATTATTTACTATCAATATCTACCATGATCTAAGTGCTTTGATTCTGATTTGAAAATTCTATGTAACATATTCATATTCTATTGGCACCATTAAAAATTCAAACATAAGATATTATGTTCCCTAAACATAACCACTTAGATCTTCCTATAATCTATAAACCAAAAATATTATAAAACTCAATCTAATATAGTGGTGAGTGCATGAAATATTTTGCACAACTTAAGGAAATGAGCACTAGAAATTCATGGTTCCTACCTTGAACATTTGGCATTCTCTATTTTTTCATGTTTTTCCTAATGTGGTATGGCCTTATGCCTTTGTTTCGTAATGTCCACCTTTTCTTCCCTAGACTCAAAATATTATGGAATTTATTTAATCCTAATGTTGAGTCGAGAGATAAACATATATGTTGTAATATAACAAGCACTCGAATTCAGCTAGTTTTCTAAGCCTTAATGGGGTATGGTGTTGGTGTATGTGCCTATTGGATATCTATTTTAATGCACTTAAATTTTTTTGTTAATTATTTCATACATATTGTGGGAATTAATATTATTTATCTGTTCATGACTTGGTTGATGGAGATATGTATGGAACGCACAACTTTTCATGTTGTTTCAATGATCCATAAAAATGAGCTTATTGTATTGTTTTTTACTTTTTATGTGTCATAAAGGATGTTTAGTTAATGACACAAAGAAATTTATGTGAAGAAAATTAGTTATTTTTCTTTGATATATGTTCTTGTTTTGAGACTCTATATCTTGGATTTTTATCCATAGATGGAATGCATCCATAGACTCAGAAATATGGATACATATCTTGGTTATGTGTCTAAAAATCAAAGTGTTTTATAACCATAAAATATCTAAAGGATATTTTCATTACATAAGTGTTTTTATTCACACTAAGTATTCTCTTCTCTTTGATCTATAAATGATTTGAAGAATCACAAACACTAAAGAAAAAATGGATTCTAGGGGGATAATTCATAGTGCGATTGTTCAACAATATGTATTTGGAGGTTACCAAAATATCTTATCTCCTCATTTTTAGTAAATCCATTAGAGAATGTTGTCTACAATGACTCTTATAGCTACATAAATTTGAGCAAGCAAACCTATGCAACTCTTCATAGGCTCTAATGAATTTACAGGAATGAAACATAGTTGTTAAATTAGAATTAAGGATCTTCTTCTATTAAGCTACAAAATAGTTTATTGTACAACCATATGAGTTCCAACAGCATCCTTTTGTGATAAAATACATAATTTGATGTTGTGCAATGCATCCATTAACCTATATATGTATCAATTATGAATTATTGTGACACTTATTTGGTACAATGGATCAAATTCAGGTTCATATCCTCACTCCATTGAATTATTATAGGTTGAAATTCAAAATTCTAATTCTCAAGGAAGCAAAGTATCGTTCAATATAATAATGGGAACAAAAACAAAACTAACATTTTCTATAGAAAAAACAGAGGTGTTCAATAAATGTGATGAGGAATATGGACTATTATGTATATATGTATCTATTGATACTATTTTCCGCATTGAACTCACTAATTCACCCAATCAAATATGAACGACACTAGAATGATTATTTGATTTAAGAACATGTTAAGAGGAAACAACTTGAAAATTATCTCGTCAATTCCATCCAAGATGATTTTGACACCATCAAATATTTATTCACTAAATTGAAATCAATAATATTGTAGTGTGTACATAAAGTAGTGTAAGATTGAGAAAGAAAATGAGTAACTAGTGGTTTCCAATGTTTCCAAACTTGGCATTGAATACTCTATTTTTGTTTCTACATTCTATGCAAGCAAGGATGTATTTTCTACCACATGAAACAATTCCATCTTGTCATGAATTTACTACTATGCTTACCTTGGATAAAGGAAAATTTGTGTAAGTTGGTACTTTGATGTCCTCCTAATCTCATTCCCTTGTTGTCAATCAAGGAACAAAGGAGTAAAAAATTAATAAAATAGTACCAAGAAACATAAAATTAGAGATAAGAAATAGTATGAGAAAATAGAGGAACATAAATAATCTAAATCTACTCATGAGAGATACCATTAAAAAGGTATCAAGCATAATAATGAAAGGGTTAGTTGTTCCTACTGCAATAGATATGTTGTGTTGATATTTTTGAATCATTTTTTGAAGAATGCATGGGGATGTTATGATAACAATATTTTGTGCTTAAGTGTTGTAAAAATGTCTTTAGACACCACCCCTTTTTATTGGAATTCAATTCCCTTCTATTATTTTATTTTATGTTCTATGGTTCATATGAAGAGGTTCACCAACATGGTATAATAGGTATTTTCTTTAACCTATGATATTGTTTTCAAATCATGTTGGGTGGAATCTATAGTTGACTGACTACGAGCTAAGGATTTGTCAATCAATACCTCTTCTTTGAACTTGAATCATATTTGTTTGATTAAATGGATGTCTCTCAGAATAGAACCTATTGTTCTAAAGGGACACAACTACTCATATTGGGAACCAAATATGGAAAATTTTGTTGAATAGAAAGTGATTATGCCAATAGACTAAGGTTGTAATTCAATATCCACAAAATGATCAAGATAAGTTTTTCACAAAAGGAAATAAGGGTGAGATTGTTGGGTTCATCACAACCTAGATTTTAACAGAGAACCGCATTCATACAAATGGGATAAAATTGAATCATGTTGTTTGGATTAAGTTTAGGTTGGTGTTCAATGAGAGTAATGAAAGTCAAGAAATCCATATAGATACCAAGTTTATATGTCTGTAACCCCATTCTTTTGGAAGGATTGCAGATTATTTATATCAAATCAAAGAAATATAACTGAAATTGGTAGAATGTGGTTAGGGTTTCCTGAAGAAGGATGAAAACCCCAATGAAGTAGTCTTAATGAATATATGGACACCTTATGATGCATTTTCTCTTTATTTTATGGCAATTAGATATCATGCATGAAACATGGTAATGACTTCACCTTTGATGTGTTTTGTGATTTGTTGATTAAATACCAACCAAATTTTCTTGAAGAAGGGAATATTGGTGCCAAACATCAATAAATTTCTCAAAAGCAAGGTGACACAGAATTATAAAGAACATGGTCAATCAGATCATTGACCATAATGTATTGGCCAACTTACTAAAGTAAAACCAAGAAGTAAACATGGATGAGGAAGAATAAAAAGAGGAAAACATGTCATTACTATGGAAAAGTGGGACATACCAATAAAGCCTGCTTGGTAAAAAAAAGAGATTCATATGAAAATTTCAAGCATCTTCAGCATGGTTCCTTGAATAGTCAGTTGATTAATAGACCCACTGGAAATTTTACCTTTTAGGTTAGAACTTTCCAATCCTTACATGCACGTATCACTCAAATAAAATGGATATTCGATTCAAATTGTACTCATGAGATGGATACTAATGTTTCTACATTCTCTTCCTTGAGTAGAAATCCAAAACATAAGATTTATGTAGCCAATGGTTTGGATCTCATAACTGTTGGAAGAAACGATGTTGAATTCTAGCATGGATGAATATTCAATGTCTCTCATGTTCCTATCTTGAGTGCAGTTTTATTTTTAGTTTCTTAATTTACATAAACTAAGTAGATTGTTGAGTTTCGATCAGATCACTTTATTCTAAAGGATATGAAGATTGGGGGATGGATTCTTGTTTCACAATATCTATATCCAAATTATTTATTTTACAATTTTCATTATTCTTTCATAACAACTAGACTGAAGACATTTATTTCTTAGACTATCGACAACAATCAAACTTTGCATGCATGACTTGGACATATTAGCTTTCTAATTCTGAAGATGATGAAGAAATAATATGGTTACTATTATCCCAAATACAGTTCCACTTGATGGATTTTTTAGAGGATGTGCACTTGGAAAGCATCATTGGGAACCAATTTATTTCAAGAAATCATGATGAGCACAAGTGTGTCTAGAACTTGTTTGGAGTGATATATGTTCCATGAACAAACCTTCATTAAAAAGCGTGCAATATATTTTGACCTTTAATGATGATTTTTCTATATTTGATTGGGTCTATTTATTAAAGAAAAAGAGTAATGTCTTTGAAAAATTCAAGGAATTTAGGGCATTGATATCAAACAATAGTGATGAATATGCGAGTCAACAGTTTGAAGAATATCTCTTGTAAAATGGAATTTTTTGGTATTCTCTCTCTCTCTCTCTCTCTCTCTANTTCCTATTGTAGACCGAATATATTCTGATTGAGTTTCAGGTAGAAGCCATTTAATGTTAAAACTATCCATTGAACCTTGTTTCAACTAGACCTATGAGTGACATGATTCCACTCAAGTAGTGGGATGGAAGGAAACCCTTTGTTGGACACCTTATAACCTTCGAATGTGTTTTTGGGTGCATATTAGTAATCTCCTCTTATTTAAAAAGAAGTTATGAGGTATTCCTAACTCTTAATCTATTAGATCTCTCGATGAATCATTTTGAGAGAAAAATTCACCAGTCCTTGGGTGTCTGCAAGCTAATGACAGCCTCTTTTGACATGTTAGATGCAATAGAAAAATGAAAAAACATGCATCCATAAACTTACATGGATATTTTGAGACACTTTCACAATGAATCTTGCGATGAGTAAAGAAATGAAATGTAGGAAATTTAATGAAGTTTCCAAATACATAAATTTATTATATTGAAAATTTTCTCAACTATCTAAAGTTAGATGTTTTTTAATGGGAACTTTTTAATTTTGGGACAAATTATAAGGTATGTGGGTGCAACCTTTGAGTGCCTAAATTCTACTCCCTTTATTCTCTATATATTATAAAATCTTGATTGAGTTTTACTCCTTGTATACTTGTATTTTTCTAAAGTAATGAGTTTAAAATAAATCATATATGGCCAATTGAGAATTTTTGAAGGTTTAGAAGGAATAGTGTAGTAATGGCCAAGTGGTCATAAACAAAAAAAAATAAAAATAAAAATAATATTATGTTGACTTAGAATAAGGTACTAAAGGTCATATGGTCACATAACAGTAAAACAATAAAATAAAGTTACCATACTTAGGTACAAACAATAATGGCGCTATGGCCAAGTAAAAGATAAAGGACTATAAGTCAACCAAAGGGGTCACAATAAGAAGGTAAGGAAAACCTCATACCCATAAGACCAAGGTGTACCATAAAGGTGGAGAAACAACCCCTTTTACCCTTAGGACCAAGAAGTTCAAGGGTTTTTATATTTTCTCTCTCTCAAGATATACATATATTTTTTATCATCACTGTATAAGGAGAAGAACCAAACTTATGATGTTATCATCTAGTCATCAATATTAATCCTAAGGGATACATGTAGGTGACATCATCAAGAGGTGTCTAGTCCCTTGAGAAATAACCTAGTGCTAACCATTTAGGAGAGAGAATATCACACATCATCATCCTGGTCAACATGACCAAGATTTACCTAGTTAATTGACCAAGGGTGTACCTATAGGTACTACTTGATCGTAGAACAATAATGTTCCTTGTCCCATACAAGCAATGTTTATGCCTTAGCCTACCAAATCTTCTTGGTCCTTATGACCAATAATATTATTTTTCCAAGATCAAGAACCCTATAGGCACATAGGGGCCCTAACCATGTGCTAGGTAATTTTCTATGACCAGGTAAAAGGGCTCTATGACCAAGTAAGAGATAAAGGACCATAAGTCAACCAAAGGGGTCACAATAAGAAGGTAAGGAAACCCTCATACCGATAAGACTAAGGTGTACAATAAAGATGGAGAAACAACCGCTTTTACCCATAGGACCAAGAAGTCCAAGGACTTTAATATTTTCTCTCTCTCATGATATACAGATATTTTGTATCATCATTATATAAGGAGAATATTCAAACTTGTGATGTGATCATCTAGTACTCAATACTGCTCCTAATGGTTACATGTAGGTGACATAATCAAGGGGTGTCTATTCCCTTGAGAAATAACCTAGCACTAACCATTTAGGAGAGAGGACATCACACATCATCATCCTGGCCAACATGACCAAGATCTACCTCGTTAACTGACCAAGGGTGTACCTATAGGAACTCCTTGATCCTAGAACAATAATATTCCTTTTCCCATACAGGGAATGTTCATGCCTCAACCTACAGGCTCTGCTTGGTCATCATGACCAATAATATTCTTTGTTTGAGATAAGTAACCCTATAGGCACATAGGGGCCTTAACTGTGTGTTGGGTAATTTGCAATGGAATCAACATGCTTAGTACGAGACCAAGAACCCTAGAGACACGTAGGTTCCATAACCATGTGTTAGGTATGTTTCCAGGGCATCAACCTACTTGTTCCCAGACCATGAACCCCATGAGACTATTATGGGCCCTAGGGTACCTTTTAAGAGTCTTACTCTTCCTTAGTTAAGTCACTAGGGTACCACGCTCATTGAGAATGGGTTTCGCAGTTGCACTATATTCAACACTCATAAAGTAAATATTCTAATCACATGAATTTGTCTCAACCAAAGTGAGAACATAAGAATTTTCTAGATTACAAGCAAGTCATTCAAAGAGAGAGAGAGAATCCACAAAATTAAAATTGGCAATAAACTCATAAGTGAGATAGTTTTATTCTATTATTTTTATTCTAGTGAGTATAATATGTCTAGAAAGCTACTTAACCTGTGATGGACATACCTTACCTTGGTCATGATTGCAGGAAACAATTGATAGGATTGTTTACTTGACTTATTATAATTGTACTTTCTGACCTTGAACTTATCTTGTGAGTAATAGGTTGAGAAGATTTAAAGCTACAATTTTCCTCCCAAGTACTCATGTTAGTATTTTTGAATGTATGTAATGTTTTCTTGTTTAGTATTTAATTTTTATAGGGAGACCAATTTTGGATTCCTTATCCTTTTCAAATGGTTTTAGTTGACTCCTAATCAAAAATTGTGTGAGATCCATGCATATGAGAATGCTCCAATCAAATGTAAAACTGATATTAATGAAGAACATTTTTCAAATAGGATCAATAATAAATATAACAAAAATTAAAAATAAAGCATATATAGAAGCCCAAAGACATCTGAAGTTCTCATAGAACAACTAGATTGTGTTTTGGATGCATATAATAAATCACTAGTTTTTTAATAAATAAAGAAGGTAACGGACTGGATACTGAGAATTTGAAGTTTGCAAAGACTTTAGAATATTTGGTAGAACAATTCAAAAGCATTATATTATAAGTGGTGGCTAGTGAATTCAAGTCTATTGAGGATAAATGATAGGATTAAATTTTCAAAAACATCAGTCCATTCCAAAGAAAAATGAGGCCAGATGAGTGAGAGAATGGGAGACTTGAACTCACATATAAATGGGTACGGCTCACCAGGTAAGGATTCTTATCACATGAATTTTCTCAACCACAACAACGACATACAAAATTACATATACAGAGAGAGGGATAATATATAGATTTTGAATTGGAAATGCACTCATATGTAATATATTTTACTTTCACAAGATTGACAATATACCATTTTTTAAAGAAAACAACCAAAAATCCATTAACTACATTAGAAAAATGTGTGCATAAAGTGTAAATTCATACAAAACAAAAGATAATTTTGTCACAACATTTGCTATGAATTACTCATACATATGAGATTAGCTTAATAACATGAAAGGGGATTATCATGACTAAACATTTATTGGATTCTCTCTATCTAGAGAAAATTAAATAAATAATAATTATGTTTACTTTGATAAGGAGGGATAAATAATAAACCACAATGCTCATTGCAATCATGGATGGATAAGAAGTGTCGAACAATTAAAAGAAGTAACAATAATAGAAAAAATTTGAAGGTATTAATGTTACTTTTGAGGAAGTCTTCCCTTAGACGAGCTAGAAAAAGTCTATGATAACAAGATAAATTTCAGATAAGATGCACCTTCTAAAAAAATAAAATAAGAGCATGTATTAATTCTAGGAAATGTGGAAGTGACAACATAACATATAGGTAGTTTTGATGACCGTCAAGTCACTTGCAACCATGAAACAATCTAGTCAGGTATAAGAAGAGGCAACTTGCAACTTTTCCTCAAATAATGAATTTTGTAGGTGACTAAAATGTATAGTCCATGTGTATATTTAAGAAGTTTTACTTGTTTCTATATTTTGAATTTGAATTTATCTCAATAACAAATATAATTTTTACCCCTTCAATGAATAAATGGATTTCTCTTCAACTTGCAACCCTAAGTCGAGTTTGTTTTGGCTAGAGATAGTGCCTTTTCTCTATATCTCTATTAGTGTTACTATATGTTGCAGACCAAGGAATCCACCTTAAACTTTTCATCTATAATATCCATTCATTCATCCTCTTATCATTGTTCAATAGAATCTTCTTGTAGGTGATATGTGGAATAACTTGATGGAATATGACCTATAGAATCCTGAACCCTCAATAATCAAGATGTAGAAATGTTTATGGAAGCCAATTCATGGTCTATATTTCCTTAGATGCACTATATTATTCCACATTGAACACTTTTGATAGAGAAATCCATATTTTGGAGACCATTCAAGCACTATTTCAAAGAAAGACTATAATATGTGGGATAAACTATAATAAGTAATACTAGGTTTCAATCGCCACTAACCTTGCATGACTTCAGAGTACTTGCAATTTTAAATGTTTTTCCTCACCTAGGGTCATTGTTAGTTTTAGGGATAGGATAAGAAGATTTAGAAGAAATATATATTTATATAGTCATCCACATTCTCTAGATTATAGATATTTAAAAGTTTCAACTTTTTATATCAAATTTCAATAGGAAGGTTATAATACTATTTGGTTTGCACTAATTCACTTATCGATATATAAGGAGCAGGACATTAAAAATTATGAACATATGTATTTTATTCCAATCAACCTAATTTTGTGTAATCTATTGGACATTAATAAAATTATCTTATCTTATCTCTAAGCACTACCGACTAACAAGGAGCACCTCAACTCTGGCTAGGCCCAAAGGAGTTGAATGCTTGCATGTGTTGTTCCAATAGGACCCAATATCTAAGTGTCCCAATAGGATCTAAGATCTAAGTGACAATGTACTAAATGTAAACTCCCAAAATTGAAGGAAAATGTTCTCTTATTCCCCCGCATATATAGATGACTAATTGAGTCATTTATTTTGTCAAAAGAGAAAATGAATGTTGCCAAATCCAAAGAATATTTGTTTTCATTCTGTTATGTTCTAGATTTTAATTCTTATAGGTTACTTGTCAACATATAATAAGATGGAAACCATATGAAAACCTCTTACAATGTTGATCACTTAGAATGGTAATGTTTTACATTGCTAATGTTGCAATGGAAGGTGTCAATTATATATATCAGACTGCTTACATTAGTTGTCACTAGTTTTGTAAGTGGCCCTTCCTAATGTTTGGCATTAGCCTGGTTACCTTCAGTTTGACCCTACATTCTACACATTTCATCAATTGATTTAAAAAAAATAAAAACATAAACAACCTGATATGTTACTTCCCCATATAACCTAGGACTCAGTCACCCACTAATAATAATCCACCCTTCCCAAAATCATTAAACACAAACCCTTTAAGACAATTACTTTTTATGATTTATTTTTCACCCTTCCATTCACCCACTAATAATAATCGAGTCTTCCCAAAATCATTAAACACAAACCCTTTAAGACAATTACTGTTTATGATTTATTTTTCACCTTTCCAATCTTGATTGAAACAAAATATGAGTCATTCATTTTAAGTTTACTAAAATAATTTCTAGAATTTATAAAGAAGTATAGGAAAATAAGTGTAACATTTTAAAATCTTTCAGTCTATTGTTGCTAAGGAAAGAGATTAAAAAAGCAATAAAAGATGTGAATAAAACATCAGATAAACAACTAAGGTAACAATGAAATTTTCATATCTTCTAGTCTATCATTGTTGAGGAAATAGATTACAAAAGCAAGAAAAAAAAGTGAATAACCTATTTATGGATTGTTTCCATCTTCATCTCAAACTAGAAAAAAAATGGTAACAATATTTTTGATGATATTGAACACATGCTTGTTACCGTGTATAAAACAAATCCTTCAATAAAGGAAGTAAAAAAGTAAGCAAGAAATTTGAGTTGTTGGAATGTAGGCAACAAGCAACTTTGCTGGTGAAAAAACAAATGTAATGAACCTATCCATATGTTCATTAAATGGTGCATCCATGAATATGTTAGAACGTTGTCACAATTTTGTTTTAGCTCGTAGAAGAATCCCTCATGAATACCTCATATATTGTAGAGGGGATTCTATCAAATATTGATAAGAGGAGGCGTTTATAGTTATTATAGCAGAAAATTTGATAGTGGATTCCTTTGGCTGTAAATTTGGCAAATATTCACATGGTCTATCCCTTTTAGTGACCTATACCATTCATTGTCTAGTCTGGGTAATATTCCTCTTGTGACAATAACGTGTTAAACTTTTAGTTGTTTTGGGAACACTTTCATATTTATATAATGGTAAGAAAGGACAAAACTGGTTCTAGGAAGTATTAACTATTACCTTGGTAAATAGTCTTCCCAAGTTAGAAAATAGTGGTTAAAGTTATTTTTGACACCTAAACATTTGTGTTGGGTAGATATATGATATTTTCAAGCAACAGATTAATGTGCAAGCCACAAACCATGGATGAGGACTTATACCTCCTCTAGGAATACAAAAGTTGTCATATGCAATAGTTAAAAGAGGATGTAGCTTACATAGAGCATGAACCCTCAGTAGTCACGAGGCATCAATTTTTATGGAATCCCATTCCTGGTCTATTTTTCCTCATATGCTCTAGATTAATCCGCGTTGAATCCTTTTGATGGAGACATCCATGTTTTGGAGACTATTCATTCCCTATTTCAGAGAGAGTATAATATGTGGGAGAAACTATAATATGTAAAACAAGCTTTACAAGCCCCATTGACCTTGCAACACTTCATACTAATTGCAATTTTAAATGTGTTTTCTCACCTATGGTCATTGTTATTTTTAGGATTGGGATGAGGATGTGGAAGAAGTATATATTTATATATCCATCCATGATTCTCTTGATCATATATATTTAACTTTTTCAATTTTTTATATCAAATTTCAATAGAAATGCTATAATATTGTTTGGTTTGCACAAATTCACTTTTCAGGTTCTAAGTAGCAGGGCATATAACATTATGGAGATCTCTTTCTTCATCCATCGAACAACTTTTTTGTCATTCATTTGACATTAAAAACATTATCCTACATTATTTCTTAGCACTAACGTCTAATGAGGAGCACTTTATCTCTACCAAATCATAAATTGTTGCAATGGTTACATGTATTGTTCTAATAGGATCCAGGTTCAAAGTGACAATGTATTGAATTTAACTCCCAACATTGAACGAAAGATGTTATCTTATTCCTAGGCATATATCTAGATGACAATTTGAATGAATTTTTTTCTCAAAAGAGAAAATTAACGATTTCAAATCCAAACAATGTGTTGGTCCAACACAATCATAACTAGTCAATGCATGTCTCAATAGGGTCCTCTAGATTTGAAGTCTGTTATGACTTCCAATTCCTTTCTCTCATTTCTTTCTCTGCTCTAATAACATCCCATCAGGACTAGATGAATCTTTTTCTTTTGTTCAAAACTTGTTGAAATTCATGATAGAGTACATGATATACTCCAGCAAACTAACCTAAGTACAAAACACTCCATGAAAGATATTATATCTCCACATGTCTTGGGATGAAGAGAATTTTGCTTCACTTAGAAAAATAGAGGTTCAAATGGAAGCAACATCATAAGCTCAAACCAATAGAGCATGAATCATATATCATCACTCAGTAAGTGGGATCCAATCCTATTCAGTTGCGGAAACCACTTCAACTAGGTATTCAATATGTAGTGTGATTCAAATCAAACTTTATGAGCCTTCACGCTTGTAGGAATAGCTTCTAGTCACACATCTGAAGACAACCTTTCTATATTTTCAGACTCCTTCTATTGATGGCAATATGTTGATGTTTGTACAAAAATCATTAGACAAAAGTGAACAACCACTTGCATGGTAGGGTTTAAAAGAATGTTCTTCGTCTAAGCCAAGTGTTTGTCTCATCAAATTTTCTGTATCAATTCCTTCACTTACACAATAATTGACAATAATTTCCTCTAAGGAATGAGCAAATGATGTGGTTTGGTATCCTAGTGAAAAGAAAATGATGAATTATATTTGTATATTTGTAGCTGAGGTTTTTGTAGACACTTGTACATATCACTTGCCACTCCAC
Source organism: Pseudotsuga menziesii (assembly GCA_001517045.1). Classification (NCBI taxonomy): domain Eukaryota; kingdom Viridiplantae; phylum Streptophyta; class Pinopsida; order Pinales; family Pinaceae; genus Pseudotsuga; species Pseudotsuga menziesii. Next base: position 50,965 of record LPNX010206135.1, read on the forward strand.
ATACATAACTTACCAATTGTAAATTCATTATCTAACTCTTCATAAATATTTCTCACTTACCAATTCCTATACTTCTATATATACCTAATGACACATCAAGTGTACAATGTGTACAATTGTGGGAATTCTTCTCTCTCAATTTCTTATTATGTGAGTTCTCTTTCATTGTTGTATTTTGTGTAGATATCAGATCTACACTTTTAGAGGCTTCTAGATTTCCATAAAAGCTCTATATTTTTTGCATCGGTCAATCCTTCTCGATAGTGTTTTGGATTGGTGTTCAAAAATCTTGTATTTATGTATATACAACACTTTGTTAGGGATTTATTTACTTAATTTTTTAGTTTAATGTAAATAAATTAGTTTTTCTAAAATAAGGGCCATGTTTATGGGGAAAAGAAACCCTATGGTGAAGTCATGGAATCCATATTTCAGTCTATTCATATTATATTTTGAAACTATGTGAATTTGGATTAGAATCCTTTTTAATTGACAATTTTGGTATGAATTAACATTGAAGAGTATTGGAACATTCTTGGGAAAGCACCTAACAGCGCAACCTCCCATGATTGGTCATATGTCTTGTGTCATGCTATGTTGAAATGGATATTAATGAAGTACGTTTGTATGAGAGAACTCTTAAATTCTAAGGTTTTAGCTAGAAACATGTTTTATATTACAAAAATGTTACACTTGTGTCAGTCTTGTCATCAATATGGGCATACAGCCTACTATTTCCCACTCTAAAAACCAGCTACTAAAGGTGAGAAGAGTGCATATGTGTCTTTCCTTCCACGTCATTCAAACTACCAATTATTGGGCTCCTTCTTTCCTATGCCTAAAAACACAAACAATCAAGGATTTTGTAAGCTAAAACATTCTTCTTAATGTGCAAGTAAATAAGAAGGGAAAATAATCTACATATAGATACAAGGAAAGGGACATTGAAGGTAGTCTGGTTAGAGGAAGATCTACACCATAAGCGAAGGACAAATTGGGAAAGAAATCCAGTTTGATTAGTATTGATTCTAGTTTCCTAAATTCATACATAAGTATATGAACACTAGAGCAGGTGAATGTGGTCCTCAAACTTCAAAGTGGTTTTTTGGGTCAGTTATTTTGCATTGAGGGTTTTCCAATCATTTAAAGGGGGTCTTCTCACACTCTATCAATTCACTTCACTTAGTTAATTGAAGGAAATGAGTGCATGCATAACTAAATTGAAAAGGAAATGAGTGCATGAATGAACGCTTGCAATAACGAATGGATGAATGAATTAAATAATTCAAGTAAGGAATACAAATAGGAATGTGTTGCAACTGCAACTTTTCCCAAATTTTTAAAATTTTGGACCCTCCTTTTATTTTATATTGCCTAATTTTGTTTGGATTCATGAATTATATTTGTTTTCTCACTGCTGTAAGTTGAGTTATTTTGAGGACAACTGTTTTCATGCTTTTCGGGAATCTTTTTCATAGTTTTCACCACCGTTCTGGATGTAAAACAAGTTTTTTGTCGCTACTTGGCTGAAGGTCTATTGGAACTTAGCATTTAGTTTTTTTTTAAATATTTCGGAGGCCATTCAAACAACTCTTCGGAACCATCTTTCCTTATGGAACCTCCATTGCGGAAGATGGATGATGAGTGTTCTGCTAGATAGTTTGGACTTCTCTGATATCATGTTTTGACTTGTTTTGGCATTTTCAGAAGGTTGTATGACTTTGATTGGGGGTGGTAGTTTGATTGCTTTCCACCGTTACGGATCTCGAGTAAACTACGTATCCATTTTGTACCCGCTCCACACACCGATGTTTGTTTGGTTTCACAGATATGTTTTTTTTCACCACGGAGTCCGTAGTCTTTTCATCTTTCGCCATTTTGGCTGCGTACTTCACCAACCTCCCGACGCTATGTCACCCCAGTCGTCGAAGACAAATCCCCACCCAATGTTTTAGTGTTTAGTCTTCCGGACGTCGATAGGATTAGTGGTCATGTGGAACTTGTTGTCCTTTTGAATATCTCCGTTGTGGATGTTCCTTGAGCTATATTCCCAATGTTTAATGTTTCAAGTTGTCGATAAGGTTTTTCCCACCTTTTGTGAATTTTTAACTTTCTTTAGGCGACAGTGGGGTCTTTTTTTTAGGCTAAAGGTTATGCAGCAAAAGCGCAGTACAGGACCTCATTTTGTTGATCAATTTTATTATGGCTAAAAATATGCATTCCTAATTAATTGTTAAATCTTGTAGATGGACTCAAAAGGATCTCTCAGATCACTACGACAAGGAGGCATAACTGAGGGATAAAGCTGAGGAGAGTTGACAGAAGAGTGACAAACAAAGTTTTTATGAAATCAACGTGAACTAAGAAGGGACAAATAAAGAAGAGGAAGAAATGGTGATGATAGAAGTCTAGGTTTGGAAAGGGCCTGTCAGTTACTAAGATTAAACCAAAATGTAACATATTATGTGAATCATGAGCACTTAGAAGAAATCAAATTGGGAGACTAAATGGTTTTGGGAAGACCAAGAGTCATTCGGGAGCAGCCAAACAGTTTGGTTCTTTTGGTATAAATATGGGAGATCTAGATAAGAAATGGACTTTTTCCCAGTTAGATGAGTGAAGACATCTTGTAAGAAGAACTATTTCCTTTTGCAATAGATAATTACAGTTTTCCTATTGGAGAAAGCTTGGTGGGATGTTCAAATGTTATGCTATGGATTTGTTGAAGAGGAACTATTTCATTTTCAGCTTTGTGTCCATTTACTGTGAGATCGTTCTAACTCTTAGGACCTATGTTCTTGTCTGAATGATTTCTAGTTCATTTTATGAAAATCACCACCATGAGTAATGAATGTTGTTCATAAGCAATTAGCTATCTGGTTGTTTAAATATCTTCAATTGTTCATGTGTTTTGGAAGAAATATCAGCTATTTGTAATTTCTCTTTATAATGCATGCACATAATACATTACTCATTAATAAGTGACAACCTTGCTCCCTGGGGATTGGTAGGTAGTTAGATTTAATTTCTTGTTGTGTGTGATTTAGATGCATGAGAGCCTAGGATGAGAGGTAAGAACCTGTGCATCACATTGTGAACACTCCTTGCATTCTCAATCAATCTACATTTTAGATAGGCACTTGCATATCATATTTAGAGTAAAAAAAATATAAAAATTTACACAGTGGACCAGGCTGCAACCGGTAAAACCTTTTATTTTGTTACTTGACCTACGGTAGCCGAACTGCAAACCAGATGGATTCGCTACACCAAACAGTCATGGGCTAGTTGGGAACATTGATTGGGGAGAATCCCTTGCTATTTTTGCCTACGATTTTCTAGGCCTCAACAGTTTTCTGGTGCTAGAAGGAGGGCCTCCAGTGCATGGATGGCCGAGGAAACCCATTTTCTCGAAATAACCGCACTAGTGATAATTTTGAAAGCAGTTTCTGTCCTGATCCAAATAATCACAAGAGTAGGGAACACCTGTTTGTTGTGGAAAACCAAGTAATAAATGATATGAGAATACACACTAGGGCATATGTGAAAAATATTGGACGATTACCAATTATCCTTGATTTTCCCAGAAGAGAATATAAAAGGAAAGACTGTCCCATACTGGAAGACTCAGTGTTGGTTGGAGATTTGGAAGAACTTGTAGAAATAGCCTTACATGAGATGGTCCAGCCTTTAAATCAAGTGGGCCTAGAGACACCATACTGTTCCTCGGCCCATACTCCTATTCATTCACCCCTCACTCTCCACCCAGAATCATGGCAGACGTAAACGCAAACCAACCGCCCAACCCACCTAATCCACCACTTGCTTGGAAATCCAGGTCACCTTTGAACTTAACACCTCCATTTCATGACTTGCTTCAAGCCTTTGAGAATATGCTTCCTAAGCTTGATCCAAATGAGAAGATTCTAGTTGATGACAATTTACAAAGTTTTTATTTGGAAATAGAATGATTAAGAGTTGGGGAACATGAAGATGTAGTTTGTAGACTTTTCCCACACACTCTTAAAGGTGCAGTAGCATCATGGTATTTTGGTTTTCTTGCAAACTCTATCCCAGATTGGGATACCTTTGAAAGGAGTTTTAGAAGTAAGTATGCAACACTCATGAAAGGACTATGCTCTTTAAAGAAGGAAAGAAAAGAGAAGGTGCATAGTTTTACCCAAAGATTCGTGGCCTATCTTAAGAATTTTTTTGAAACAGAAAAACCCTTAGACAAGGTCCTGATTGAATATTATACCTCAGCTCTAGGACCCGAGTTGGCCATGTTTTCCAAAATGAAGGCCAAACTTATGTTAGAAGATACTTATGAAGAAGCAGAGAAGGTAGAGGTTGAAAAAGAAAGCACTGAGGATTATCCTGAACAGTCAGGAGAAAAAATTGTTGGGGGAAAAGCTTTGTTATTTACTAAGCCTAAGGAGGAGAAATTATTAGATTACAAGGGAATGACAAAAATGATGCAGAAGCTATCTAACAGAATCATAGACTTGGAAAAGGACAAGGAAACCCATAAGTTCTATAAACCGTATTACAATAAAAGAGATGACAATATTCAACCCCAACCCCTTCCGCATGACACTGCATCTATGAACTTAACGGACGTAGGAATGGATAACTTTTGCACTTTCCATCAACAAACCCATTGTGAAATAATTCTCCTCAATGGATAAATTCGATGACGTTGGTTATGAATCAGCTGTTGGATTCTAAATTAACACAAGATAAAGATGAAGAAGTGAAAGAAAACAATACATCGATGGAAAAGCAGGAGGATTAGACCATGTTTTTATGGGACTGTGTTTCTTTGTTCAATGCAACTGATGAAAAGGATCTTAGGAACGAGAGCATCTTAGAAACAAATGTAGCAATGAAAAGCCAGGGGTTTCTTAAGGAGAACAGTTTTATGCTCTTGAAGATCAAAAGACTTCAAAAGAATGTTAATAAATTTCAGAACAATTCCTCGACTAATAAAATTCCAGAATTTTCCATCACGAGTCAAAATCCTAGACAAACCAACATGTTTGCTAAACCCAATGAAGAAAAAATAAAAAATTCTAAATTGAAGCTCATGGAATATCAGATGGACTATGACATTGTGGATGATATAAAAAAAGTAAGGGCAAACATCTCATGATTTGAAATGTACAATCTGCTGCAGTGGAAATTAAATCTATTGAAAGCACTTGAGGTATCAGAGGAGAGGCTACCTACTAGCAGTCAGCCCCAAGAAGAATAAATTGGTGAGGAAAGTATAGGAGGTAAGGCTAAAAACAAGAACCCACCTTTTCTCCTTACCTTTGAAATTTTCAACCACAACGTGCATAATTGTCTTGTGGACTCGGGGGCCTCAGTCAATGTCATGTCATTGTCAGTTTGCAAGAGAATAAATGGGCAGCCTAAACCATCCACCTGGAGGGTTTTTCAGTTGGATAGAACAAGTGTGAAGGTAATTGGGAAAATGGAGGATGTCCTCATTCATCTATCTTTGAATGATAAACTGTGCCAATTCATTGACATTATGATGGCTGACATAACAGAAGCTGATGGGCTTGTTTTAAGTAGGGATTGGTCGACAAAGCTGAATGGATATTTTGCCTTGGACTGGTCACATCTATGGCTACCATATAAAAGAATCCCAAATCAAATTAAAATTTTGAGGGAGCCTCACATGAAACACAATTTTACTCAGTTCGAGGGTAAAAATGAACCAGTGGATTTTGTTTTGGGAAACTACTTTGTTGAGCTTGAACCAAGAAACTATCAAGCAGAAGAGGCCAGCAATACGTCAGACGCTCAGCCTGATCTCCTTCGATTTTCACAAGCTGATGAAATTGATTGTAAAATAGTAGACTTAGCTATAGAAGTAGATATTAATTCTTGCACAGTAGTTAGCGATTTTTGGACACTTTTCTTTGATGGCTCTAAAACTTTAGAGGGGTCGAGATTCGGCTGTGTTATGATTGACTGTAGAAAAAACAAACATTTTCTTGTGTGTCGGTTAGAGTTTGAATGTACAAATAAAACAGCTAAATATGAAGCATTAGTTCAGGGAATAAGGAAATCAATTGAATTTAAGATAAAAAATATAAAGGTGTTTGGGGACTCTGAAATAATTGTAAAGCAAATCCGAAATCAAATACATTGCATTTCTCCGCATTTAAAAGCTTACCAAAGTGAAGTATGGGATTTACTTAAAAGTTTTGAGGCATTTAACATTGTATCAATTCTGAGACTTAAGAATGTAGCAGCTGACTTGTTAGCCAGCTCAACTGCAAGGCTTGTGCCTTCTAATAATCGGTGCTTTGTTGAACTTATTTTCAGGCCTTCAGTTCCAGACATGATAACCAATCTATGAGTCTTCAATGATGATTATCAGATTATAGAATGCTTGACAAATGACGAGACTTTGAAAAGGGCCATTATTGATGATGAAGAACATCAAGCCGAGTTTAGATTCAATAAATTCATTCCTAAAGGAGTCATGAATTTAGAACGAATGTTTTATTTAAACGATAAATTTAGAAGACTAGTGAATGCGAAGACTCATATCTCATCTCTACAATTAGAGTTGATCAATTTGGGGACTGAAACAAAGCCCAAATATGTGAGTTTGGGAAAATGTTGTTCCCCAGATGAAAGGAATAAGTTTATCAATATTTTCAAACGATATAAATATGCTTTTTCTTGGACGTATGAAGATCTAAAGATGTATGACACCAATATTATCCACCATGTTATCCCCATCAGATCTAGAATCACACCATATCAGCATCCTTCAAGGAAAATGTATCCAAAATTAGAACCTTTAATCCATAGCGAATTCAAGAAACTATTGGATGCTAGAATTATCTTCCAGGTTAGACTCTCGAAATGGGTTTCAAACCTAGTTCCACTAAGAAAGAAATCCAAAGAAATTAGGCTATGTATGGATTTCAGAAACTTAAATCGCGCTTCGGATAAAGATAATTATCCCATTCCAACCATGGAGCAGATATTTCAAATAGTTTCATATTCTGAACTTTTCTCTTTATTAGATGGATTCTCAGGCAACAATCAAGTATTAGCAGCTAAATAAGATAGACTTAAAACAACGTTTAGAACCAGGTGGGAAACGTTTTCTTACAGAAGAATTCCCTTTGGACTCATAAACGTTGTAGCAACTTTCCAAAGGGCTATGGAGATAGCTTTCCATGGTCTTGTTGTACGTAGTGCTATAGTATACCTTGATGACATCACTATATTTTCAAAGAAAAGGGAAGAACACACATTCCATCTAAAGAAGATTTTTGAACACTGCAGAAAATATGGTATCTCACTAAACCCCAAGAAGTGTGTGTTTGTTGTTACAGAAGGTAAGTTGTTGGGTCACATAGTTTCTAAGAAGGGGATCTCCATAGACCCAGAAAGGATCAAAGCCATCAAACAAATTCCCTTACCCCATAATAAAAAGGTCATGCAGTCATGTAGTCCTCATCTTTATCTTTTATTTCCAATAAATATGAGGACTAAAAATTATTCAACTATATAATTTTAAAATATATCCCAATGTTTTTCCATGGGAAATTTATCCATTTCTTTTATGTCTGGTGGATATGATTTCCTCATCTATTCACTGTTTTGAAGGGTAGTGAGAGATCCAATCCTAAACTAGGTAAATTTAACATTTAAGGTTGATTTGTTACTTTTTTCTTTAAATTTGGTTGTGGAAATTCACTTAGATTGTTGTTCTCAAGTTTCCTTTGGAAGTGGTGTAGAAGAAATATATTACATTAGTCTAAATCTAGGTGTGAGTATATGTTGGTAGGTGAAGTTTTTTATGAGTTCCAAAGTTTTATATAAATTTCAATATATACATCATGTTGCATGTTGTTTATAGGTTCTGATTTAAATTCTATCTCTTAGCTTGTATACATAAAAAAAACATAAATCCATCCTTTTATTTTGTTCATTTGAAAAAGTGCATTGCTAATAACTTATAAGAAAATGAAGAATCAAAACAAAATATTACAGGTTGTACAAAGACAATAATTAGAACATTATATTTATATTAAAATAAGAATAACTATCCAGGTATTTTTTTTAAAAGGGATAAGAGATAACTCTCACGTAGGCCACATGTTTGGGTAAAAAATGGAGAGGAACAACCATTGATGAGAATACAATGTAAAACCAATTCTCAATCAAGTTGATGAAACAATGAGGGAATAACCCACTGAATCCATGAGGTGGTCTACAATGTTAAAATCTAGTAAGTTATACAAATTCATTGTCAAAATTGTAATTTTTCATTGTTGGAGTGACAACTAAAATGACCAATTGTTATGTGGTCATTTTTTGTTTAGTTATTATTATCACATGATCAACTTGTTCATTTATCTTGGTTATTTTTGGTTTAGTTCTTCTCTTTGCCAAATTAGTCATTCATCTTGGTTATTTTTAGTTATCTCACTTACAATTTCTCAATTTTGAGCTCTTTTATCCCTTGAATAACCCGTGGTGACCAAATGTTTTGATCACCCAGTCACTTATCTCTCATGTTGTACTAGTTTTCTCATTCCTTTAATTTCATATTCATAAATTGAATCAATTTGTCTAAATTCTTTACATGTTTTCTTAGGTCATGAATTTGTTCAAGGGTTCTCTCTAATTCAACTTCTAAATCAACTATTGTTTCTTTTTCATCCCCACTTTATTCCTTTGTGTTATGCTTGACCTTGTATTACTTGTTTTATTCTATGGATAGGAAAAATATATCATTTCTTCCTTCATCTTCACACTCATCTTCATCATCATCAACATCTAAATATTCTTCCCATCTCTTGGTGTAGAATCCTTTCCTTTTGGGAAATCCTTCCTTTTAGTTATTCCCTTTTGGGTTGTATGTAACCTTTATAGTATTTTTGTTTTGGCTTGTGCTTAACGTTTTATTTAAGAGGACACTTATCTGGAAATTATTTAATATTTCCACAATTAAAACATTTCAAAGGTAGTTTTCCTTTGTACTTACATGTTCCTTTTTTTTTAGCTTCCCCACAGAATTGGACATTTATTCATCATATTTTTCACTTGAGTATGGAGAGGAATGAGAAGAGGATTTTTTCTTATTAATTTCTTTAAATTTTGGTTCTTTGGGAGTGGGGTTTTCAATTCTTATTTCATAGGCTACAAGAATTCCATGCAACTCATCCATTGTCATTTTCTTTAAATTCCTCATTTCTTCTATGGCACACACTTTGTGGTTGAATATAATAGGTAAATTATTTAATACTTTTTGGACTATGACTTTTTCATAAGTTTATTCACCAAGTCCTTTGATTGTATTCATTACTTCATCAATTCTCAAAAATTATTCCACGATATTTTTCTCTTCCGTCATCTTTAAGATTCAAACAATCCTCTAAATGTCTACCATTTTTTCTCCTTGAATATTTCCATGTCCTCGATGAATGCGTATGAGTGTATCCCACATCTCTTTTGCAGTTTCACAATGCATTACTTTTACAAATTATTCTTCTACTAGACCACTTAGGACTGCATTCATTTCCTTGGTATTTTTCTCACTTTCTTTCTTTCCTTCTTGATCTTCTAGTGTATATTTTGGTTCTTTGTATCCATTAACCACACTCCAACACACATCAAATCATAGTTCCATCAAGTATATATTCATTCAATTACTACAAAAGGCATAATTTGTTCGATCAAATAATAGATCCTTGTTTATGTAGAAGCCTTCATGAAGGTCTGGTTTAGAATACCCTTGTTTGATCCTTGATTATGTGTTTTCTTTAGGATACCCTTCAAGTTGGTGTGACCAATATGAATGCTTTCTCTGAAACCAATTGTATAACACTCTAGATACACTGAGATAGGGGAGGGGAGGGAGTGAATCAATGTCCTACACTTAATTTATTTTTTCTATTGATAAAAAAATCATCAATAAAAATTATAAACAGTTATACACATCCATTAACCATTGAATGTAATGGACCATAACATCAACAAATTATATACAAGTAGAAACATGATATATAAACTAAGTAATATATTGATAGTTTAAATAGGTTACATCACTTGGTGATATTCTTGGTATTCCATAATTTGTGGTATCCCTTGTTGTCTTCTATGCCACCTGCACAGAAGCAATGATTTCCTTAATGCTTCATTTCTGCTGCAAGTAATGGTTGTTCCAATGCTTGTTTTATTCTTATCCCTTGAACAATGCTTCTTAAAAAATAACTATGCCTCATTTTTAATACCTGTAATCCCACTACAAATGGTTATCTTCTCCTTACTCTTGTCAACCCTCGAGCAGTGATTCCCACAAGAGTTGTCAGCCTCATTGTCAAGTTTCTACCCACATTTTTTTATGCCCACTAAATATATGCTTCAATCCTTAAATCACACTAAACCAAATAGTTTTATTTGTCTACAATATAAATTAAAGATAAATCCCCAAAACAATAGTATCTATCTCCTCTTGTTTTGGTTAATCATTAAGTAGATGAAATATTGATTTCACCTCCCTCCTTACTATTGTACCTTACCTTCACTTCCTATTATAGATAATCTTTCTCTATTTCATTTTTTTCACTTTAACCCCATCAAAAGGTTGTGTGCATTTCATATTTATATATCTAGTTTTACCTCTTTATTATTTTTTTTATGTTGAGCCTGCTCAGAAACATGTTTGTGTAATTCAAACATCACCTAATTCTTCAAAGCTGACTTAAAATATGATTGTTCATGAGTATTGAAAATCCTTAAACAAGGTTGAATCCAATCATTTCTTGAATTCCTTGTATTCCTTTGCTCAAATCAATGACTAATTTCACACCTCTCTCTTTAAGGTTTCATGACATCTTCCATACATAACATTGGGGATTTTATACTCACTATATTTACTTAAGGGTTCTTCTCCAAACGTATGCTTATAATTCATTTCTAAAGTAATTTATTCCATACATATGCTTGTAGAAAATATTCTTGTCAATGCTAAGAAATACTTCAATGCTTCTCGAATACTTGTTGAAATTCCTTTAAAGATTTAATAAGAAGGGATTCTAAATACAATACATCAAATATGATAAGATATTCTTGGCATACTCTACAACCCAGTTTGACATCAATGATAATGATAAGTCCAACAAATGCAACAACAAATTAAAAAATTGATTCCACCAATAAATTCATTATTTACAACATGGAAGAAACACAACTATGGGTCTCATTGTATTAAGATATGATGAGGAAATGGGATATTCATAAGACAAAATTATGACGGTTAAATGGTAGAAGCATACCTTATCATGGTCATTTAAAAGAAAATATGCCAATGATCTGTCTCAACAGTTGGGTTGATGACCAATTAATATATAAGCTTAATGTATAAATGGGTTCAACTTTATTAATATATAAGCTAAACTTATTTTTTCGTTGAAAAAAAGAGAGAAATAAATATGGTGCATTCGGTGATTACCCTTCTATTGAAGAGGATAAGCTAAGCATAGGGATCACGTGCAACAACGTATTAGTAATATTTTTTGTACATTTTTAACTTGATAATTGGTACAGTTGTTCCTAGTTAAAATTGAGACATTTGATAAAGGTTTGAAGCACTTAGATTTTTTTTAAATTCTAACGAATATAGGAAAGCATATTGGCTTAATTTGAGTTAAAAAATTGAAGAAAATGTAGTTTGTTGGTGCTAGATAAGGCTATAAAATGGGGGATCTTAATCCTACTTAAGGAAGTTATTGAAATCATATCAGCCTATTGGTAACATATAGCTCATATTCCAAGGGTAACATTGGAAAATAATAAGAAAATGTGTTGTATTTTTCTTTGGACAAAAAAATAAAAGTAGAAGATATCACACTTGTTGAATTCTATAAGTTATAAAAATTTAGTAAGTTAGGAGGCTGGGGGTTGAAGAATAACTTTCCTTTAGTTAGGAATTAGAATAAAAAATATATGGAGATTATTATTTAATAAACCCTTATAGGGTAAAGTTATGAAGGAAAAATATTTTGAGCAACTTGCCATTAAAAAAACTAAATATGGCTAGAAACAAAAATCTTTTGAAGTAGGTTCAAACATTTGGAAAGGATTGGTTAAATCCTTTGACTTATTAGGTAATTGGGTAGTTTAGAGCACCGAAGAGGAAAAATGATATTAATTGGTAAGGATACATGGAATAGTTACAATGACAATTAGAGGTTGTTAGATCATTTGCCAACAACTTTCCATGGTAAAAGAATAGTAAGGAGAAACAATTTTGTAGGTATTGTGATCCATGGAGTGGAGATTCAAAGTTGGAGATCACTAGTAGACTTGAATTTGGAGGGATATCAAGTCAATGAATGGATTAACTACACAAATATCCTTAAGAATAAATACATATGTCTTTATGATATAGATGATCAGTTTAAATTAGTTAAGGAATAAATCCATGGGAAAGATAACTACAAAATTGGCGTATGACGCTAAAAGTGGAGTAGGTCTTATGGAAGAAACAAAGTAGCCGAGGAGAGTTGCATGTAAGATGGAATGTATAAAAAGAATTTTTTTCCTATCACTCTATTTTTCCAACAAGATATTACCTTGGGATAATATCCAAAAGAAATTAGATTGCACTTGGTCGTATGCTAGAACAAGTAATACTTGTTGTGTGAGCACTTGGTGTGAGGCAAGCTGAAAGAGATACTTACTATGTAAGGAAAGTGATTTATCACTGGAGAAATGGACTGAGTTTGACTGCCACCACTCTTGGAATGCATAGTTTATCTCGAGGGTGATTGAGAATGGAGATATGTGTCCCTAGTATACGGTTGGGTGGAACGTGGTTGTTCCCTATTCATTGCAGATTGCTTTACAAACAGGTTCATTATAGGTTTTATTCATGGGGGCTTCACTTGCTGACCAATATCCTATCACGTTAGTTCATATTGTGGGTTTTAAAATTATTAAAAATTGAACCAATATATTGCAGGTATTGAGGGGATGAGGGGTTTAAGGTGGGGGTGGGTAGGGTGGTTTATAAGGATTGAGGTATAAAAAGGGGTGGGGTGGAGGTTTTAAGTATTAGGAGGGGGTTTCAAAAAAGAGAATTTGGATCAATATCTCTGGAAATTAAGGGTATTCTTTAATATCCCATGATCGCACATGCTATGTGAGATGTTCACTAAGTGAAGTCCCCATGGGTTTATTCTATCATTCTATTGAACTCAGAGTATGATGCTTATGTGTAAATGTGCATTTTAAATACCAATGAAATGGTGAATTGAAGGTTTAGGTTATTTGTGGGAATGATACTTATGAACTGGTGTACTCACATGCTATTTTGAATTATTGTGCCTTGCCTCTTGTATAATGGTAAATCAAATGGTGTATTATTGCTCTATATAGAGTTACATGTATGTTGTATGATTCACTTTGATTAATGAGCTTAGGGCATGTCTATTTGTGTATGAATGTGTGTTATAATGTTGATAAAAATGAGAAAGAACAAGTCTAAGTCTGTTTATGTGAGCGTTGCTCATGAACTGGTGTATGTTCATTCCCTATTTGTAATGACTATGGTTTCCTTGGTTATATATCTTACTAATGGTATGATACACCTACTCTGGTTGATGCCTTTCATATCAATATTACCTTTCTCTGAAGAGAAGTATTCATCTTCGGTTAAGGAATGGTCAGGACTAACTTTGGATGCATAGATCAGGGAGGAAGTAATGCACCTACCACGTTTACTTCACTGAAAACTGCCTGTTGATATAGTGTCCCTAAATCTATTAATTCTAATCGGTTGAAATTCTATGATTGTATTTGATATATGGCCTCTATGGTTATAGAATCCATGCTTTGTTCTAGGGGTCTGAGCTCTTCCCCTTGGTCACATGAACTTTCTAGTTATGGTATTTTATTGTTCTATGATGACTTATTTTGTTGTATTATGGTTATCTTACTAAGGTCCAATTGTAAGGGACCCCTGTAGAAATCCTAAGTGCTGAATGGGATAAATTGTTGATGTATTTGTAACTTCGGAATGTATTCACTTGTATATTTTATGTGTTGTACCCCGATGTTTATTTCGGGTAGTATATGTAATGGAATTAAGTCATGTCATGCCCCAATGTTCCTATAGGGAGATTCAATAATGTAAACAAGTCATGTAAAGTCATAGAGGGTAACCCTCCTTATTGATCAAGGATTAAATTCCCCGCAGTTGTGGGCCCCTAGGGTTATTAGAATCTCCTAGAGAAGTCAGCCCTAGTGAGTTATTGTCAAGTCGGGAATTAGTATAAATAGAGAGTGAGCCTCTCTATTTAACACACATTTACTCACACTCAACTGTAGCACATAACTGAGAGAGAATAAGAAGCTATGACAAGAGAGAGAGAGACTACTGTTGTCGGGAGATCATATTACTATTTTGGGTTTTAATATTGGTGCTAATTCTATCTCTGAGGAAGTTGTGGGGTTTTCTCCTTTATGGATTACCCGAGGAAAATATTTGTGTCTATTTTCTCTTATGTTTGATTGTTGTGCTTTTCAGTCTCTCAATTAAAGATCCTTAGATAATGCTAGCTTGAATGATACAAATATAACATGGTATCAGAGCTAGCCTGAGAAGAAGACACTATGCAACAACAAAAATTAGGGCTTCCTACTTTTTGGATCTCTCTCCATAGATTTTCAGCAAAATAAGGTTGGGCTGACTCTCCTCTCTAGGGTGCATCTTTCTTTCGAAACAAAATCTGTTTCTGAGCATTTTCAGTTTTTGAACTAACACTACTATTGGAAATTAACGCTTTCCATAGAAGTGGAATTTTTAGGGATCCCTGGCCTATGTTGATCTTCTCCTAAAAATCAAAGTTTAGAGATCAAAGTTTTTGGTTGGGTAGAACTATGGGAAAGTCAAACCCTAATTTACTCCTGAACCAACTCTACAGAAATTTAGCTCCAGATCCAGTTCCAACATATTAACCTAGTAAGATCTAATTCTTTTACATTTCCATTTGAGGTTCTCTGTTAAGATGTCTCATAATACCAAGCTTGATGAAAATATTGAGGGAGCTGATAAGTTCTGATCCTGGAAGTATAGGATCACCCTGGTCCTGGAAGAAAATAAGTTGGAATCTTACATTAATGAAGAGGTTCTAGTTCCAGAGGGATATGAGGCTAAGGCCTTACACAAAAATAAATTGGTCATGGCTAAGAGGATTATTGTTGATTCAATCAAGGATCACCTCATACCACAAGGGTCCTCCTTGAATACACCTAAATCTATGTTTGATGTCCTGACCAAACTGTTTGAAGGGAAGAACATAAATTGAAAGATGACTCTGAGAAACCAATTGAAGAATGTAAAGATCTAGAATGCGAAAACCATCCAGTCTTACTCGACAAGAGTTTCTCAGATGAAGGAATAGCTTGAAGTAGTAGATGAAGAAGTAGAGAATGAAGAAATTGTGATGACCACATTGACTGGCCTCTGTAGGTCATGGGACTCCTCTATTCAAGGGATCTATGCCAGAAATAAGCTAGTCAAATTTAGTGGAATGTGGGAGGATTGATCAAAATAAGAAGCTCAGATAGTAGCTCAAGAAGAAAAGATAGGAAGTGGAGATCAAGCTCTCTCAATACACTCCAAGAAAAGTAGAAGAGACTTTCATCACTCCAAAGGTAAGCACTTCCACCAGAAATAAAACCCTAGAAGATATAACAAAGATTCATCTAAATTCAGATGCTATACATGAGATGAAAGAGGACACTTTGCCAAATATTGTCCTAGAAACAAAAATAACTCTCACAACAAGAAGGGAAACACGAGAAGACATCATGCTCGTGCTGGAGAAGATGATGAACCTTCCAGAAACAAAATCAAACAATAAAGTGATGATTCTTCAAGTGATGAAGAATATATTTTTATTTTCTAATCCATATGGGTATAGGTGGCCACCCACCTATTCCAATGGCTCAAAATAGTTTATCATGTAGACAATTTTCTTGTAATTTTCTGCAATTTTTCGAGTCCTAAACTTCTGGGTCCATTTTGAGGCACTAAACAATGTTTTTTGGATATTCGGGGCCAAATGCATGCCAAAGGCATGCATTTGGCTAACCAAAAGTTTTAAATCTTAGATAGACCTTTCCAACGAGCTATCGAATTCCCAACTCGGAGATCGTATGCAAAAGTTATGACCCCAGAAAGTTGACTGTTCAACTTACCACCTTGGGGCCGCAAACTTTATGGTGGTTCATCTTCTAGGGTTACATTTTGGACTTTAGGGGCTCTCACGGGAAACATCGCACATGGAAGAAATGATTGGATTATAGAGAGTGGGGCTTCCAAACATATGACGGGATTCAAATAATCCTTCAAAACATGAATCACCCCACAAGGTGAAACTTGGAGATGACTACTGGTATCCAATAAAAGGTAGTGGGGAATCCTCCTATAAGCTAGACTCTGGAAATTCTATGAAGATGAAGTATGTCTTGTTTGTACCAGGACTAAAGAATAAAATCCTCTCCATATCTGCATTGGATGCAAAAGGCATGAGGGTTGCATTTGTAGATGGCCAAGTTCTTATGTGGTCAAAGGGAAATACTATTGATGATGCAATAGTGATTGGGGAAGAAGAAGGAGGTCTATAAAAATTAAAGGGCCAAAAAGAACAAGGTTTGGTTCATGACTCAGTATAACCAAATGAACTTTGGCATAGAAGGCTTCAACATGTGCACTACAAAGCACTACCACTTCCAAGAAAATTTGTTGAAGGCCTTCTAGAAATTCAGACAAAACATGATGGTGTCTGCAAAGGATGTGTGAAAGGAAAGAAAGCAAAGAAGACATTTCTAAGTAGCGAGAGTAAGGAAAAAGGAATCTTGGAAAACATCCACTTTGATGTATGTAGTCCGATGTCATCTAGTTCATTAAATGGGTATGTATACTATGTTTCTTTTATTGATGATTTTTCTAGGAAGACATGGATATACTTATTAAAGAACTAAGATGAAGTATTCAGCAAGTTCAAGGAATTCAAATACTTGATCGAGAACCACACAGAAAAGAAGATCAAGACCTTTCGATCAGATAATGGTGGATAATTCACATCAAACGAACTCAAAGAATTATGCAAAGGTTCATGGATTAAGAGGAAGTTAACTACTCCATGTAATACACAATAGAGTGGGGTTGCAGAAAAAAAGAATAGAATGATCATGGAAGCTACATGGGCCATGCTTCATGATTAAGATCTTCACATGCATCTATGGGCATAAGCTTCCAGAATAGCGATGCATGTATAGAACCGTACTCCACACAGAGTACTAGAGAACAAGACACCTAAATAAGTATTTTATGGAAAGAAACCAGAAGTCATCCATCTCAAAAACTTGTCATGGATAAGAGGATTATTGTTGATTCAATAAAGGATCACCTCATACCATAGGTGTCCTCCCTAAAGACACCTAAAGCTATGTTTGATTCCCTGAACAAACTGTTTGAAGGGAAGAACATAAATTAGAAGATGGCTCTGAGAAACCAATTGAAGAATGTAAAGATCCATAATGCGGAAACCATCCAATCTTACTTTACAAGAGTCTCTTAGATCAATGAAAAACTTGAAGCAATAGATGAAGAAGTAGAGAATGTAGAAATTGTGATGACCACCTTGAATGGCCTCCCTAGATCATGGGACTCCTTTATTCAAGGGATCTATGCCAGAAAGAAGCTAATCAAATTTAGTAGAATGTGGGAGGAATGCTCACAAGAAGAAGCTTGGATAGTAGCTTGAGAAGAAAATATGGGAAGTGAAGATGAAGCGCTCATAGTACACTCCAAGAAAAGAAAAAGAGACTTTCATCACTCCAAAGATAAGCACTTCCACCAGAAATATAACCCTAGAAGATCTAACAAATATTTATCTAAATTCAGATTCTATACATGTGATGAAAGAGGAAATTTGCCAAATATTGTCCTAGAAACAAAAATAACTCTTACAACAAGAAGGGAAACAAGAGAAGACATCATTGTCATGCCGTAGAAGATGATGAACCTTCCACAAAGAGAATCAAACAAGAAAGTGATGATTCTTCAAGTGATGAAGAATATGTTTTGATTTCCTCTCTCATGGGAAACATCACACATGGAAGCAATGGTTGGATTATAAATAGTGGGGCTTCCAAACATATGATGGGATTCAAAGAATCCTTTTTGAAACTATCATAACATGAGTCACCCCACAAGATGAAACTTGGAGATGACTATCGGTCTCTAATAAAAGGTAGTGGGGAATCTTCTTATAAAGCTAGACTTTGGAAAGTATATGAAGATGAAGGATGTCTTGTTTGTACTAGGACTAAATAAGAACATCCTCTCCATATTTGCATTGGATGCAAAAGGCATGAGGTTTGCATTTGTAGATGGCCAAGTTCTTATGTGGCCAAAGGAAAATACTGTTGATAATGCAATAGTGATTGGGCAACAAGAAGGATGTCTATACAAATTGAAGGGCCAACCAGAACAAGATTTGGTTCATGACTCAGTAGAACCAAATGAACTTTGGCATAGAATGCTTGCACATGTACACTACAAAGCACTGCCACTTGCAAGGAAATCTGTTGAAGGTCTTCCATAAATTCAGACAAAACATGATGGTGTCTACAAAGGATGTGCAGAAGGAAAGAAAACAAAGAAGACATTTCCAAGTAGCGAGAGCAAGGCAAAAGGTATCTTGGAAATCATCCACTCTGATGTATGTGGTCCGATGTCATCCAGCTCATTAAGTGGGTATGTATACTACGTTTCCTTTATTGATGATTTTTCTAGGAAGACATGGATATACTTCTTAAAGAACAAAGATGAACTATTTAGCAAGTTCAAGGAATTCAAAGCCTTGATTGATAACCACATAGAAAAGAAGATCAAGAACTTTTGATTAGATAATGGCGGAGAATTCACATCAAATGAATTCAAAGAATTATGCAAATATTTAGGGATTAAGAGGGAGTTAACTACTCCATATAATCCACAATAGAATAGGGTTGTAGAAAGGAAGAATAGAATGATCATGAAAGCTGCAAGGGCCATGCTTCATGATCAAGATATTCCCATGCATCTATGGAAAGAATATGCCACAACAGTGGTGTATGTACATAATCGTAGTCCACATAGAGTACTAGAGAACAAGACACATGAAGAAGTCTTTTCTAGCAAGAAACCAAAAGTCAGCCATCTCAAAATATTTGGCTGTCTGGTATACATAGACATTCCAAAATAAAAGAGGACAAAGTTAGAGCCTTCTGGAAAGAAGGGTATATTTGTGGGATACAGTGAAATCTTGAAATCTTACAGAATATACTTCCCATGATTCAAGAATATTGAAATAAGAAAAGATGTAACATTCGACAAAGATTCAGCTTACAACAAATCTAGAAAGAGACCAGTTGAATACTTTGAAGAAACAGAAGCACCCAGAATTCAAGATACAACTATGAATGATGCAAATCAAGATGAATATATATAAATAGAAGAACCCTAGGAACCTGTAGATCCACCTCTGGAAAATAATCCTCACAAGAGCAAACTTGGATGGGTACAAGAGGCTATCCAAGGTGCAGAAAGATATCAGGATCCAAAAGAAATACACAAAGAAAGAAAGAGAACTAGGTCCTGCTCCAATTATGTGGCCCTGCTATGTGAAATTATTGATAAAGAACCTTCCAACTATGAAGAAGCAACAAATAAGAAATAATGGAAGGATGCTATGATCGAGGAGTACCAATCGATCATGAAGAATGATGTATGTGATGTTGTCCCTAGACAAAAGGGTAAGTCTGTCGTAACTTCCAAATGGATCTACAAGATCAAGCATGTTGCAAATGGAAGCATAGAGAAATATAAAGCAATATTTGAGGCTCCTGGCTTCTCCCAGAAAGAAGGAATAGGTTATGAAGAAAATTTTGCACATGTATCCAGATACACTTCCACTAGATCAATACTTTCTCTAGATACAATGATGAAATGGAAGATACACCAGATGGATGTCAAGACTGTTTTTTTGAATGGTGTAGTGGAATAGGAAGTGTATGTGGAGCAAGCACTCAGTTTTGAGACAGATTCCAGGGAGACTCATGTGTGTAAATTATAGAAAGACATGTATGGTTTGAAATAGGCACCCAGACATGGTACGAAAGAATTGACAGCTTCCTATCCAGTTTGTGCTTTACCAAGAGTAAAAAAGATTCCAACCTTTACTACAAGGTTGAAGAAGGGAAGCCAATGATACTCATGTTGTATGTAGATGATCTATTTGTAACAGGTATGGATGGGTTGATTTTTTATACAATGAAGAATCTTTCTTCCGAGTTCGAAATGAAGGACTTGGGTATGATGCACTATTCTCTAGGCATGGAGGTGTGGAAGAATGCGGGTGGAATTTCCCTGGGACAAGGGAAGTATGAAATAGAGATACTGAAGAGGTTTGGGATGATGCATTGCAAGGCCATGACCATACCTATGGCATCGAAACTGAAGCTATTAAGTGATGCTTCATTAGAAGTAGTTGATGCTATGATGTATCATCTGATGATTGGGTCCTTTATGTAGCAAACAAATACGAGACCAGATATTTGCTTTGTTGTGAACACATTGAGCCAGTTCTTGATGAATCTGAGACATGTTCACTTGATTACTACAAAGCATATTTTGAGGTACCTAAAGGGTATAGTTGATTATGGGCTCAAGTATAAGGCTAATCAGAATATTAACTTGGAAGGTTATGTTGATTCAGATTGGGCAGGAAGTGCCATCGATAGAAATAGCACTTCAAAGAGCTTCTTCAGTATCGGATCAGGTGTGATCTCTTGGTTTAGCAGGAAATAGTCTTGAGTGGCCCTGAGTATAGCTGAAGCAGAGTATGTCATAGATTGTTTAGCTAGTTGTGAGGTAGTATGGATGAGGAAGCTACTGTCTAATTTATTTGATCTCCAGTTGGATGCTACTTGTATATATTGAGACAACCAGAGTTGTGTGAAGTTGTCTGAGAACCCGATGTTCCACGATAAGTGTAAGCATATTGAAATCACATATCACTATATCAAGGATATGGTGTAGAGAGGAGCAGTGAAGCTCTAGTATGTTGCGATGGACAAATATATAGCTGATGTGTTGACAAAGCCAATGGCCAGAATGAATTTTGAGTGCTTCAGGGAGAAACTTGGTGTTCTCTAGATCGAGGTTCCCTCTAAGGGGAGGCGATGAGTCTGAGATCCTTTCTGACATGGTAGAATTGGTTCCTTCCATGGTCAGATATAAGTGCAGGATCCATTCTGATGTGACTGTGGGATGTGTTCCCGCATGATCAGATATAAGTGCATATTCATTATGATGTGACTATGGGATGTGTTCCCATGTGATCAAATATAAGTGCAGATCCATTCTGATGCGACTATGGGATGTGTTCCCACATGATCAGATATAAGTGCAGAGCAATTCAGATGTGACTATGGGATGTGTTCCAACATTATCAGATGTAAGTGTAGAGCCTTTCTAGCATGGATATAGGATGTGTTCCCCACATCGCTAGATATAAGTGTTGAGCCCTTCCAGCATGGATGTGGGATGTGATCCCCACATGAATGGATATAATTGCTAAGCCTTTTTGACGGCATGCTTTTCTGACATGGTTGTTGAATGTGCTCCTCCCATGGTTAGATTTTTGTGTTGGGCGGGCCAATCTGAATAAGGGTCAAATATAACTGTTGAAGAAGACCTACATGGAGGCTAGGCCTACAAACAACATGAAAAATGGCTGGCTTTGTAGAAATTCCTACGATGAGAATAATTGAGAGATAGCACCAGTGATGATCCAACAATGATGATCCAGATCCAGTGATGATCTAGATCTAGTGATGATCTAGATCCAATAATAAAGATGACCTGAAGATAAAGATGAAGATTAACTGAAGATGAAGAAAACTTGATGATGATCCAGATGATACAAATAAGAAGACCTGTGTTTATAAATTGTGTCAAGAGAATACCTTCCTAGTTAAGAGGGAGTGTTGATGTATTTGTAACTTTGGAATGTATTCACTTGTATATTTTATGTATTGTACCCTGATGTTTATTCGAAGAATTATCTATAATGTAATTCAGTCATGTCATGCCTCGATGTTCCTATCAAGAGATTCAATAATGTAAACAAGTCATGTAAATTCATAGAGGGTAATCCTCCTTATTGATCAAGGGTTAAAGTCCCTGCAGTTGTGGGGCCCTAGGGTTATTAGACTCCCTTATAGAAGTCCAACCTAGTGATTTATTTTCAAGTCGAGAATTAGTATAAATAGAGAGTGAGCCTCTCTATTTAAGACACATTCACTCACACTCAGTTGAAGTGCATAATTGAGAGAGAAGAAGAAGCTGAAACAAGAGAGAGAGAATACTACTATCGAGAGATCATCTTACTATTTTGGGTTTTACTTTTGGTGTTGATTCTATCTATAAGGACGTTGCAGGGTTTTCTCCTTTATGGCTTCCCAGAGGAAAATATTTCTATCTATTGTCTCTTTTGTTTGATTGTTGTGCTTGTTATTTTCTCAGTTAAAGATCCTAAGATAATACTAGATTCAATGATAAAAATCTAACATAAACCCTACCCAGCTTAGGGATTTCCTTGTATAGTATGTTTTCCCTTAGATGAAGGTAAACCATGAAGGAAAGTGTGGCAAAAGTCCCACTGAAACCTAGTTCAAAATTCATAAGCTTGAATTTACATAAGGAAACACACTACAGGATAGTGTGAAGATTCAAGTAGAGTTTATGATGGATTATAATCTCCCACCTTTTACATTTACATAGGATTTTTGATTAAGTAAATGGAGTCTAGAATCATGGTTACAGGGTCAAAATGCATTTGACTTAAGTGTTTCTGCACCCCAAAATATGCCTACAAAAGGAAAAAGGTGGGAGGAGAAAAGAGAAGTTGAAATATGGTAAAAGTGGATTTTGTCTCCCCTTGTGTTTGTTGTAGAGGGTGGGAGACACAAGGATGAAATCTGAAAATAGAAAGGAAAACAAGGAAGTGTTGGTTTTCCACCTACCACAATCTGAATTCCAGATTATGGAAGGTGAAAGGAAGAAAGAATAAAGTTAAAAGAACTATCAATAAATTTAAGGGTTTCTGCCTATCGCAATCTACATTCTGAAGTATGGGAGGCAGAAGGAGGAAGGCGAAAAGTTAAAGAACTATAAAGGAAATTACAAGTTTCTTCTTATCGCAATCCACATTCCAGATACAAGTAAGGCGGAAGGTGTAAGGCGTAAGGTGGAAAGTTAAAATATTTTATAGGGGAAGATGCAAGTTTCTGCCCACCACAATCTTCTATTCGAAATACGGAAGGCAGATGGCAGATAGTGATAGAAATATAGGGTGAATTTGGGAGTTTTGTCGTATCGTAATTTGCATGACAAAATGCAAAAGAGGGAAGGAAAAAACAGAAGAGGAAGATCATAAAATTTGCAGTTTTTCAGTATGTGTAAATCTGCAATGGCGAGATGTGAAAGAAAGAAAGAATAAATCCTAGAAATATTTATTAAATTGCAGAAAGTACCATTGCATGAACATTTAAGCATAGGGATGAATTATTAAAGAAATATTATTGGTCATGCCTTATAAAAAATATTTTTTTTTCTTATGCATGTTATAAAGTTATTTGGGTATTCCAGATATGGTATTAGAGCCACAGGTTTCAACCCTAACACCTTTTAGGAAAGATCTAGTTCCGCTGCATTATGGAAATTTTGTTCTAAGCATTTTGTGTTCGAATGTTTTATGTATGAACATGAATTGTTCTGTAATAGATTACAGCAATGGCCTCTCAAAATGAACACGAGTACCCACGTAAAGATGGTAGAATAGTACCTCACCCAACACAGCCAAAACCAGAGCGTTCTGAAGCTAGCCAAGTACTTGAAACCATAAACAATTTGATAGTGGAAATACAAATATTCAAGGAAGAAAATGAATAGCTGAAAACAGATCAAGAAAAACCATAGGATCTGAATGAGATATTATTGCAAAGCTTGCAGGAGAGAAACAATGGGGAAAGAATACCAGTAGAAGTAGGGAGGGACCTGAAAGTAGGGGAAAATTTAGAAAGAAAAGGAAGTTCCTCCCACGAAACTAAAAAATATGGGAATAAAGCCCAAAATCCAAGAAAAGAGAAGTAGACCACTTGGAAGGATAATTCTATAAAATTAAACCCACCATTTTTTATGCGGAATCAATGATTGGAGAAGAAGGAGAAGCTTGGTTGTTGGATATTAAAAAGTACTTTCGGATATGAAACTACTCCCGCAACATGAAGGTAAGGATGGGGGTTGAAAACATGAAAGGAAATCGGAGTATTTGATGGAAGGACCTAAATATATCCTATGGATTAAAAGATAATAACCTGGAATAGTTAGAGTTTAAGAAATGCTTTAAGAAACAATATTTATCTGAAATCTATTATGAAAGAAAGACCAAGGAATTTTATGAATTGAAACTGGGTCAAATTACCATGGAAGATATCATCAATAAATATCTAGATTTGATACTATTTGTTCCATACATTAAATAGGAAAAGGTAAAATTCAAGCAATTATTAAGATTTCTTCCACATTCGTACAAAGATTGCATTGAATTTGTCAACCCCAAGATGCTAGATGAAGTGTTAAAAAAACCAAGACTATGCTTTGAGTGGTATAAAAAAAGGAATGAACTCTTCAAGGTCTGGAAGGACAAGAAGTAGGAAAATTCCAACCTATAGAAGAAGGGCTTCCAGCCAACACCCTTCAGGAACATGCCAAGGAATCCTCAAGGAAATTCCTACAACAAAGATGGTTCAACATAAGGACAATAAACCTATGAATATGGGACCAAAAGGTACTATTGGAAACCCTAAATAACCTATGAATTGTTGTAAATGCTAATTTCCCCACTTACAAAGGAACTTCCCACTCCTCGGTGAACCCAATAAGACGTTACACAACTTGTAAAAAGCTTCCATTGTGGGAGATATTGGAAAAAATTTTCACAAAATTAATGCAACTCTTGAAGATTGATAGGAATATCATCAATATACAATAGTATATATTGAATTTAATATTTCTAATCAAAATTTTTAATGTCCCTTTTTAATAAATTTTTATTAAAATGACCAGTTTTTCACTTTTTCCCTATTTCGGCCTTTGAATAGTTTTGATGTCCAGGTCTCCAAACTCCTCCAAATGCTCCAAAATATTCTGAGAATATATATGAATCATATTAATACTTGAATATTTTTTTCATGGATGATTTATGACCCTCAAAATAATTCTAAAAACTTGTTTAATATTCTTGCCAAGGTAGGCGTTTTCACTATCAAATTGGGGTTCCAATTCCCCTAGGGTAAATGTTGAAAGTGGGTTTCCAAATGCCCCAAAAACCACTCGAATTTATTAACATAGGAACATGATGTTTAATGGAAATTATTAAGGTCTAATTTTCATCATTATTTATTTTATAAACTTTTTTATAACCCTCTCCCAAATAGCTACAAAATCACCAGTTCAACCCTTGGAGAAATGGCACCAAATCTTCTCCAAATGCAAATAAACTGAGTAAGATGACTTCAAATTCTTAAGTTTTGGATATGAAACTTGTAATAATAATAAATTGAATTCCATTCATCACAAATATATAATATAAACATTCTTTCATTCGAAATCATCATCATTGCAATGGCATACATCAATATATGGGGAAATGGTCATTGTTTGCTCATTAATGATCACTTTTACATACAACTATTTGGAATTTTGACCTGATAATTTCTGAATATGAATATAATATTATATTAAAATTATTACAATAATAAATTCACCATGTTAATCTCTCCCAAATAGTGCAATATCTCACGCAAAGCGCAATCCCTCCATGAGCCACAATATGCAATAAAGACTGGAAATGGTTGAGAGAATGTGATGCACTAGAAGAAACCAAGAGATTCCCTATATATTACACATGCAAATACAAACTCCATTAATGTTTTATGAAATACCTAAATTGTCTCTCCAAACACCAACTTGTATGGGAATCTTTCACCCTCGAAATTGGCTAACGCAAGAAACTGGTCATCCACTAGCTCTCTCTCTTCACAAATGAAAAATTATCAAATGATTAAATTAACTTATATTTGTTTATCCATATATATTATAAAAATCCTTATCCTTCTAATTTTACCAATCCATCCAAAAACTCAAGACAATTCAAATCAGGGTGCGTGCTCAGTATTTTCCATGTGTCCTCCCTTCCCTAGCCTTCTATCTTCCCCCAATTTGAGTAGGGATCCATTGATTTTTCTCAAATCACATGAGAGCCTTATCATATGCTGCATTTAGGATTTTCCTGTCATAATTTTCATATGTCAGCCTTCAGGTCTGCAATATGTCATAAATGTCATACAATGTTCATCATTGGTGTCATAGATGTTAGGGAATCTAGCCCAAGTGTCCAAGAAGCTCCAATTTGACTCTTCCTCTCCCATGTAAGTTACATTTCCTTCCAAATTAGACCTATTATGCATATTTCCAACTATAATATCCTTATAATCATCGAAGAACATTAGGCTTCCCATGGATTAAAAATTGCAAGAGAAGGATACCATGGGGCACAACAATTCTATCTTGTGTGGGCCCCATAATATCCATGTATCTCCATCCTCCATTGCCACTTCCATTTTCTCTTGTATTTATTTAATAAAATCCATTATTAGATATTTATTCCATTATAACATCTGAACATCTTTTATTATCTCCCTTAATAAAATTCCAAATGTATCCATCCAACCTAGGGAACCAGTAGGATTGCTGGAATTGTCTTGCTATGTAATTATTTGAATGGGACATTAAAGTCCTCCCCACCCAATATTGATTGTCCTCAAGAAATTTCATATTTGTATGCTTTATCATTTTTCATATTTCCAATTGGCATCCTCATTTGGTACTCCTTCTTTTGCACCAAGTGCTATGTTATGGTTCTTCTCATTAATTTTCTTTAGCTGCAATTTTAGTAGTGGTGTTCATGTACTGTAATTTTGTGCTCCAAAAAGTAAAGAGATGTGGATTGTGCATATTGATATATATTTTAACATCACCACTAAAACCAAAAGGATTGATTAATTCCATAACATCGAAATTTGTGAAAATAATCATTACCTCCATATTTTGGAAACCTTTTTTGAACTTTCACCCCTTTTTGCGAGTTTGTATAATTATTTGAAGTTGGTACTGAGTTGCCAAAATTTGATTTTATTAAGATTCCAAGAAAATATCAAAGAGGAACCACCATGATTTCTACTACACTACTCTGATTACAATCATATTATCAAGTGGTGACTAAATCTCCAATTTTGTTTGTTTCCCAAAAAATTGAAACCAATGAGACCAAAAATAATTCTGGGGTCCCATATGATTTTGTTGCATGCATGGTGTGAAATTTCTATGATGAAATCACATGAAAACAAATAATGTGAAAATTTAATCCATGTCTCAAAATGTCTCCCACATAGGAAACTAGAATATTTCTCTGCAAAGATGAACTCAAATAACTCAAGGTTGGTTTTCTTTCTCAAACCAACAACCAAACTTCTACTCCAAGTGAGCTGAAACCAAGAAATTCCAAGATCATATTGCTGGTATTGCACCATTCAAAAAATCATGTGTACAAAATATATATCATTAAAGTACATAAAAACATCATACAAATGTACATCAAGAAGGTACCTCATCAAAGAATCAGGAAAGTGTGTGTACATCCAAGTAAGTAGATCATCATGTATCCCATACAAACAAGCATCAAGTATTATATCAGATATTCCATCATGACATAGGTAAGGATCCATGTCCCATAATTCTGCTCCAAAATAATATAATGTGCATCAAGATAATCAACCATTTGTTCTTTTATCCAAGAAGTGTATGAAAAATGTCCACCAAAATATGAACCAAATAAGGAGCAAAGAAAACATGAAGACTTCAAGTGGCTCAAAGAAGTCTCATCAATACACTCATGAATATGTATATCATCATGAAATAATAGATTATGTTGCTTCCAACAATAATAATATTTAATCATATATGTATTCACCCAAGTGTGAGATGAAGTTCCTCCAACATCAAATGGACTAGGACAGGATCAAGGAAATACCATAGGTGCATCCATGTAGATGTGTATCATCATAATGAAAAAATGGATGCTACTTTAAATGTAAAGAATATTGTTCTCTAATGATGTCATAATAAAAAGGAGAGATAGTAAGTTCATAATATTCAAGTGGCACCATAAAAAGGAAACCTTTGACCCATACTTCCTTAGGATGAATGCTGCAAATTTTGGAAGTGTAGGATGTAGTATAAAGAACCAACTCACCCAAAGGATTAGAATGCGAAAAAATTTCATCGTGTGAAGGCTCAACAAGGGTATGAACATGCACCTCCCTCAAAAATGTAAAACATTCTCCATAGGCTGGTTCAAAGGTAGTGGAATCATGCACTTCTTCAAAAAGTGTTCACCCATATTCAAGAGGCAACTCTAGTTCCTCTTCCACCAAAACTAGTGACTGGATATCATCAATATCATCTTCAAGCACATCAAGAAACTGAAATTGTTTATGTTTCTCATGATTCATCATGTCATGAGAATACTCCAATCAATCCACCATATGAAAATCTAAAACATAGGAGGAAGAACAACTATCTTGCAACCCCTCAAGAAGTTTCTCATTTTGAATTTTGAGCTTATGAATATCCTTATTATTATTCAACTATTTTTCATGGAACCATCCATTAATATTAAACAAATTGTTTCTATAAAAAATAAAAGACATGAAATTTCCTTCAATGTTTCACATTGCTCTTTGAATCTTATCCATGTCTTCAAGGAAGGATGACTCCTCCAATGAAGAAATTTTCCAATAAGATTTGACACCAATGCTTTAGTGTCATGGAGTATGTTAAGGGCCTCATGGATATCCATTTCACTCATCTTCAAAATACCCTTCAATCAAGGATGGTTCATGGGAGTGAACCTCCTCTTCTTCTTTCTTCTTCATTTGATCAACTTCTTGAAGCTCAAGTGGTAATGGTGAAGTTGATATTGGTTCTTCATTATCTGTCACAAGGTATTCATATTCATTCTTATGAGAATTTTGGCTTTCAGAAACATTTTCTAATATCATCTCTATGTCACCAACACAGAGTTGTGAGCACCCATCAGTAGTTACTCTTTTATAGTTTAATGATCCATCAGTAGATTATCTTTGATTTGCACAATCCCCATCAGTAAGGATTGTGTATCTGTATTCACTTTCATTTTCATGTTTTTCTTTGCAAACACCTTGAGGTAATTGATTCTCCACTTCATTATTCTCTGTTTCTTTATGTATTGGTGTATCTTGTCTCTTTTCATAAGTACGCTGATTTTTTCTCATTTCATGCTCTTCAAAACTTGTGGATTGTTGATTGTTCCTTAATAGTTCTCATTTTCCTTCTGGTAATAAAATACGTATTTGATAAGATAATATTGGAAAGAATACCCTTCATGAATATCCCATCTCAATTTTTTATACCTGTGGCAGCATGCTTCGATATCTTTGGCTGTAATTTCTCCTTCCATTGGCAGGGGAGGAAGGAAACAGGGCTTGGTGGGTCAATTATAAAACCAATAAATCTTTGCAAAAATGTATTCAGTTGATGGTATTAGTGAAAATTTGCACGTAAAATGCTCTAATTCCACTTTAATGTCCCTTTTTAATATTTTTTTATTAAAATGATGAATGCTTTATTTTTTTTCCCTATTTTGACCTTTGACTAGTTTTGATGTCTAGGTCTCCAAATTGAACCAAATGCTCCCAAATATTTTGAGAAGGTATATGAATGATAGTAATTCTTGAATATTATTTTCAGTGATGATTTATAACCCTCCAAATACTTCTGATTTTTTTTTTAATATTATGGCAAAGGTAGGAGTTATCACTAGCAAATTGGGGTTCCAGTTCCCCCAAGGTAAATGCTGAGAATGGATTTATAAATGGTATGAAACCGACTAAAATTTATTAAAAAATGAGGAGGATGTTTAAGGGAAATTATTAAGGTATCATGTGAATGATTATCACTAGTTCGACCCTTGGGGAAATGGCACCAAATCTGCTCCAAATGCAAATAAACTGAGTAAGATGACTTAAAATTATTAAGTGTTGGATATGAAACTTGTAATAATCATCAATGGAAGTACATTAATAATAAATATAGCATGTAAAAATTCTTTCATTTTAAATCATCAACATTACAATGGAATACATCAATATAGTGGGGAAACTGTCATTGTCTACTCATTAATGCTTACTTTTACATACAAGAATTTGGTATTTCGACCTGATGCTTTATGAAGGTGAATAACCGAGTATATTAATATTATTAAAATCATAAATTTACAAGGATAATATCTCCCAAATAGTACAATATCTCACCCAAAGCGCAATCCCTCCATGAGCCACAATATGCAATAAAGACTGGAAATGGTTGAGAGAATGTGCTGCACTAGAAGAAACCAAGAGATTCCCTATAGCTTACACCCAAAAATAAAAAATACATTAAATCTCCATGAAATACTTTAATGGACTCTCCAAACACCAACTTGGATGAGAATCTTTCACCCTTGAAATTGGCTAAGGCAAGAAACCAATCATCCACTAACTCTCTCTCGTCACAAATGCAAATTTCTCAAATGATCAAAATACCTTCTGTTGGTTGATTCTTGTATTTTATAAAAATCCTTAGACTTATAATCTTACCAATCCATACAAAAACTGAATCCAATTCGAATTAGCGTGTGTGATCAAGATTTTTTATGTGTTCTCCCTTCCCTAGCCTTCCTTCTTCCCCCAATTCGAGTAGGGACCCATTGATCTTCCCCAACTCACATAAGCACCTTATTGGATTCTATATTTAGGCCTGACATGTCATAATGGTCATATTCCAGCCTTCAAGTCTTAAATATGTCATAAATGTCATAGCATCTTCATCATTGGTGTCATAGATGTTAGGGAATCTAGGGCAAGTGTTCAAGAAGCTCCCATTTGACTCTTCCTCTCCCATGTAAGTTCATTTGATTCCAAATTTGAAATATGATGCATATGTACAAGTGTATTAGACTTATAACCTATCCAATAACATTAGGATTCCCATGGATTCAAAATTGCAAGAGGAGGATGCCATGTGGCACATAAATTCTAGCTTGTGTGGGATGCATAATCTCCATGTGTCGCCATGCTCCATTGCCACTTAAATTTTCTCTTGTATTTATTTAATTAGCTCCATTATTAAATATTTATTCCATTCTAATGTCTAAACATCATTTATTAGGTCCCTTATTAGAATTCCAAATGTATCCATCCAACCTAGGGAACTAGTAGTATTAATGGAATTGTCACTGCTATCGAATTATTTGAATGGGGCATTACAAAATCTCTCTATACTAATTGATCCAGGGGCTGATTTAAGTTAAATTACTCCTAAAATTATGGAGATTTTTCATATCACCAAGGTAAGGAATAAAAGGCCTTGGTCAGTACAACTGGCCACTGGAACAAAAAGGAAGGTAACTGAGTTTATTGCTAATTGTGAAATTTTAATACATGATTCTATAACTAGGATCAATTTGAATGTTTTTCCTATAGGGTCATATGATTATTGGCATGGATTGGTTAGAAAGGTATAAATTAGTATTAAATTTCTTTAATAAAACCTTTACTTATGTGGCTGAACATAAATTTGTTAGAGAGGTAAAGGGTTTTAGTAAGCATGTTTCCTTAAGACGGATGCCTTCCTTGCAATTGAGGAAGTGTTTAAGGAACAGATGAAAGCTCTATGCAGTAAAGGTTTTTGACCTATAAGGGACCACCTAGTTTTATGTGAATTCATGAATGTGTTCCCAGAGGAAATACCTAGACTTCCCCCTCAACGAGAAATATATTTCTCCATTGAAATTATACCTCGGTCTTCTCTAGCATTCAAAGTACCTTATTGAATGAGTATCCTTGAGTTAACAGAATTGAAAATGTAGATACAAGAACTACTAGCTAAGGGTTATATCAGTCCTAGTGTATCACCTTGGGGATCCCTAGTTTTATTTGTCAAGAAGAAGCATGGGACTTTAAGACTATGCATAGACTACAGACAATTGATTAAAGTGGCCATCAAAAACAAGTATCCTCTACCTCTAATTAATGATTTGTTCGATCAAGTAGGGAGAGAAAAATTGTTCTCCAACTTGGATTTGAGATCTAGTTACCACCAGATCAGGATTAAGGAAGATGTTAACAAGAAAACTTTTAGGACTCAATACGTGCACTATGAATTCATAGTAATTCCTTTCGGCTTGACCAATTCCCCTGCTACATTGATGTGTCCGATGAATAACATCTTTAACAAGTATCTGGACCAGTTCATGTTAATTTTCACTAACGATATCCTGATCTACTTAAGGATAGAATAAGAACATGAACAACAGTTTAGAATCATACTACAGACCCTAAGAGACCATTCATTGTATGCAAAGTTCGAGAAGTGAGAATTATTCAAGGAAGAAATTCAGTACTTAGGACATGTCATCTCAGAAAAATGGATCGTGGTAGATCCACAAAATATAAAGGAAATTTTTGAATGACCTGTGCCTAAGGATGTTGTTGACATTTGATATTTTATTGGACTTGCTGGGTACTACAAAAGGTTCATCCAAGGGTTCTCAAAGATAGAATATCCTATTACTTCCTTACAAAGGAAGGGAACAAAGTTTGTATGGTATTTAAAGTGTCAAGAGAGATTTAAAAATCTAAAAGGACTGTTAACCATGGCCCCAATCTTGAAGGTGGTTGACCCCTATAAATAGTACACTCTATGTATTGATGCTAGCAATGGGGGAATTGGGGGGAGTACTATTTTACGAAGGGCATGTGGTATGTTAGGAATCTAACAATTTGAAGGATCATGAATGCAATTATTTAGTGAATTATCTAGAATTGGAAGCAGTAGTGCATGCCTTAAAGATGTGGTTCCACTACCTATTAGGGAAAAATTTTATTTTATTAACAGATAACACCTTTGTAAAGAACCTATTTACTCATCCTAGACTCAATTCCATACGCGCACGATGGATGGCCTTCTTAAGCAAACTTGACTTTTAAGTGAAGCATCTTAGAGGTAGGGAACATAAAGTGGCTGATGCACTCAGCCAAAGAACTCACGAAGTGTATGAGATCACCATGAGTCAACTAGAAGGTGATATGTCGAGAATAATAAAAATATCTAGCCTCCATGATGTTGAATATGGAAATCTACTGAATAAATTGTTGAT
Organism: Pseudotsuga menziesii; assembly: GCA_001517045.1. Lineage (NCBI taxonomy): Eukaryota > Viridiplantae > Streptophyta > Pinopsida > Pinales > Pinaceae > Pseudotsuga > Pseudotsuga menziesii. Next base: position 84,426 of record LPNX010206135.1, read on the forward strand.
ATAAGAGGTAAAATTGAGTGGGATAGAATTCAAGGTGGACCAAAAAGCATTAATTTGATTTAAAAGAAGAATGTACATGCCTAATGTTGCATATTTAAAACTATTTATTTTGAACGAAATGCACAAACCTCATTATGCGGGACACCCTGGTTACCAAAAGATCATAACAACCCTTCTTTTGGTCCAATTTGAAGATATACCTAGTTTATTACCTATCTAAATGTTTGGAATTTCAATAGGTGAAGGCTGAACATTAATATCTATAAAGTTTGTTACAATCCTTACCAATTCCTAAATGGGAATGGGAGGTAATAACTTCATATTTTATCACAGGTTTTCCATTGAGTTAAAAACAACAAGATTCAATTATGGGTGTAGTTGATAAATTAAGAAATTATGCTCATTTTATACCTATGAAATCGACTTATAAGAATGTCAATGCTACATAAATATTCCCAAAGGAAACATTTCGACTTCATGGAGTGCCAAAGGTGGTAATTTCTAACTGAGATGTCAAGTTGACATCAAAATTTTGGAAGTCATTGTTTTCAGGATTGGAAACCAAGATAAAATTCAACACTACCCATCACTGTCAAACAAATGGACAAACATAACGAACAAAAAAATTCATTGAGGACATGTTGAAGATGCATGTCATGGAACGACCCACTAATTGGGATAACTATATGGATCTAGAAGAGTTTGCATACAATAATGGCTACCATGCCTCTCTGAAGATGACCCCATTTGAAATCCTGTATGGAAGGAGGTGTACTACCTGTATTAGTTGGGATATCCCTATGGATCATTTGATGATAGGACCTAAAATGTTGCAAGACATGGAAAAAATTGTTTGGGAATTATAGAAGAATTCGAAGGTGGAGTGGGATTGCCAAAGGATTTATGTTGTCTTGAAAAGACAACATAAAGAATTTTTAGTCAGATATCATGTTTACCTCCGATTCAAGCCCAGAAAGACCTCCCTAAAACTAGGAAGCTATACCAAATTAGCACCACATTTTTGCAAACCCTTTCAAGTCTTGGAAAGGATTAGATGAGTGGAATACAAGATTTATCTTCCAACACACTTAAGAATTCATAATGTTTTTCATATTTCATTACTGAATAAATATGTATATGATTCCACTCACATCATTAATTGGAATGCGGTATATGTGGAACCCAAGTGCAAATTCTAGGTGGAACCTATGTGCATTTTCGATAAGAAAGAAACTGTGCTTTTGAACCGAGTCATCACTTGGGTTAAGGTACAATGGAAGAAATTTATCTGAGATGAGGCAACCTAGGAATTAGAAGATTCCCTATGAAAGAAGTACCGAGGTCAATTTCAAAAACGTATGGTAGACAAATGAGAACACTGTTGACAGTGTTACAATAAGGGGGAAGGGATGTAATATCCCTCAAGTGATAAACTTTATTTGTAATATTTTTGAAAGACTATTTTGTTTTTTTGAATGTGATTGGAAGACCTGGAAAATGACAATCAGTCCTTGGCAGACAATTGTAACTGAAACGTTACGCTTTTATTAAAAACTTGAATGATACAAATAACCATCTTGAATGAGGAACTATGCATGTGAGAGTGGGGCACGTGAAGGGTTACTCTCAGGGAAGTTACACAAGGTGTGGGAATGCCAATATGGTGCTAGACCAACCTTGGGGAATGAAATATGTAGTGGATTAGAAATTCCTAGGGGAAATCGATCATCACTTGCAAAAGACCCAGGGAAAACAAAAACAACAAATAAGGAAGCATATCCTAAGAGGTGGGACGTCGTTGAGTATGCTGGAAAAAGTAATACTTGTTGTGTGAGCACTAGGTCTGAGGAAAGCTGAAAGAGATACTTGTTGAGTGAGGAAAGAAATTTCTCACTAGAGAACTGGATTGAGTTTGACTGCAACCACTCTTTGCATGCATATCTTAGCTTAGGTGCTATTGACGATGGAGATATCTATGCCTAATCTATGGTTGGGTGGAACGTCGTTGTTCCATATTCAATACGGATCTCTTTACAAGATGGTTTCATTACTTTATTTGTTCTGTCATTCTATTGAACTTAGAGTATTATGTTTATGTTTATATGTGTGTTTTCAATATCAATGAAATGGTGAATCACAACTTTAGTTTATTGGTGGGAATGATTCTTATGAATTGGTGTACTCGTACGCACACAATTCCATAGACTGGTGCGTTGAACCAAATATAAAGGACAATTGGATGGATCGTTGGTATATGGTCTTCGATGAAGACCCTCATGGGAATAGGGACATCCCATTTTATTTCCTTAGGAAGTTGTATGAAAAATTCATCCTAGGGAAACATGTTAACTACTTCAATATCTTAGGATTCCAAGGTGTTGGTCATGGGATGCCCCATGATAGGGAAGGGGCCAGGATGGATCCTAACCATGTGCCACTCCCTCCATGCACACCCAAACCCCCTTGGTTATATCCTCCTGCAGGTCCTGTGATTGAGGATACACAGGAGGCATTATTTGACTTAGCATATACATTGCTTCAGCATGGGACTGACGTCCAAGGTAATGTACACCAAGGGGCTCGCACTTCTAAGGTGGGACCATCTCACAAGGGCTTCACTTCTTGATCAATATCTTATCATGTTATTTCATATCGTGGGTTTTAAAATTATTAAAAATTGAACCAATATATTGCAGGTATTGGGGGGGATGAGGGATTTAAGGTGGGGGTGGGTAGGGTGGTTTATAAGGATTGTAGTATAAAAAGGGGTGGGGAGGAGGTTTTAAGTATTGGGAGGGGGTTCCAATAATAATTTGGTGCAATATCTCTAGAAATTAAGGGTATTCTTTAATATCCCATGATCGCACGTGCTATGTGAGAGGTTCACTAAGTGAAGTCCCCATGGCCCATCTATAGATCACACAAGAGATGCAGAGCATTTAGAGCATCATGTTACTCCACACCTTTGCACATCATCTAGAGGCATATTCTATGGCCCTGCTTCAGACATCCGAGATGATGGATTACTTCGATTTGTAAGTAAAAATCATTATTTTCATATTATATTTTGTTTCACATTACAATTTTCAATTGTTTCACAATTTATTTCTATTTAATTATCTAACAAATTATGTGAAGAAATATATAACTAGTGTCCCATGGCACATCAAAGTCACATAGTCCACTGATCAATGTTAAGAACATTGATGCGGCTGTCAATATTGCATATGGGTTTGGTTCTTCACCAATAGGGGTAAGAACTATACTTGTTAATTTTTCAACTTTATTTACATATTTATAGTAGAGATTGTAACATTCAATACAACCTAATTTTGATACAACATGTTTTATGTAGGGTGATCAGGATAAATACATTGAATCGTATCCTATTCCCTCTCATGTAGAGGTAGATTCCCAAACACAAGTATTCTTTTAAATATGATTTTAATTATGTTTCACTTTCTTTGGAAAAATCCTTTTTCGTCCATCATGTATATGTCTCTTTTTCTTTGTATTATTTGAAATTGACATATGTTACATTATGCAGGGAACCATTGAGCCATTGGTGCATGAATAACAGCAATGCGAGGTTGTTGCCAATCCACGTCTTCCCCCCCACCAGGTACATGTATGTTTCGCTTTCTTTGAAAACATCATTTTTCGTCCACATAGTATATATTTCTAAGATTATTTTTATTATCTGAATTTGACATATTTTATTTTATGCAGGATTCTATTGAGGCACTAGTGCTTGAAGAGCACCAGCTTGATGTCCCACCTAGCACGAGCCAGCAGGTACGTTTATGTTTCGCTTTCTTTAAAAAAATCTATTTTCGTCCATGTAGTATATATGTCTAAGATTCTTTTTATTATCTGAATTTGACATATGTTATTTTATGTAGGATTCTATTGAGGCACTGGTGCTTGAAGAGCACCAAATTGATGACCCACCTATCACGATCCAAAAGGTACGTTTATGTATCGCTTTCTTTTAATTGTGATTTTAATGATTCAACATGTACTTTTTTAATTTTTTGAAATTGTCTAATTGTATCTTTATCCTTTTGTACGTAGGAACATGAGTTTGATGAATATGTCCAAAAAGCGAGCTTATTTGATAGTACAAGTAGAAGTCCTTTTTTCTCATTCCTAGTTAATCGATCCACTGGTTACACACCTCCTCTCGCAAGGCAGCAGGTAAGTTTATGTATCGCTTTAATTCTACGTTTATGTATGGCTTTACTTATTTGGTGCTTTCTCTTTGTATGTTTGTATAGGTTTATATATCGCTTTGACATATGTTACTTTATGCAGGAATCTATTGAGTCAGTGGTGCTTGAAGAGCACCAAAGTGAGGTTGTTGTCAACCCACCTCTTCTCCCTAGCCAGGTACATGTATGTTTCACTTTCTTTGGTAACATGATTTTCCATCCATGTAGTATATATGTCTCTGATTCACTATTTTATCTGAAATTGACATATATGTTACTTTATGCAGGCCCCTAGTGAGGCACCGGTGTGTGAAGAGCACCAAATTGGTGACCCACCTTTCATGAGCCAACAGAAATGTTTATGTATCACTTTCTTTGTACGTTTTTGCATTGCTTTCTTTGATTTGGTGCTTGAAGAGACCCAAATCGGCGACCCACCTCTTCCCCCCGAAGGTACATGTATATTTGTTGACATTGGCATATATATATTTTTATGCATATTTATAGTGAGCAAGTGGTGCTTGAAGAGCACCCAATCAGGGTCTCTGTTAGTGGGGCACCATGACCCACCATTACTTACTCACGTACAGTAAGTAAAAATGTTATTTTTGTTTTGGAATTTGAACAAATGTAGATAGAATTTTTTAAGCTTGTTAAATTAACTTACAAGGTTTGGTTTTTTTGCAGTCTCCAATGATGTGACCTATCCCTCTTGTTCAGTGATGGGGATCACCAGTGAGCAGTTGAAAAAGAAAGCTAGACTTCTCCGAAGACATTGGCAGTGGTAGTGACAGGGGGAATAACTAGAATAAATGTATAGGGGGGATACATAGATGTAAATTTTTTTTCGTATACAAACATATGTACTTTTTGATCCACTATTTTGTATTATGGCCATGTCACATGACAATTTTTGTAACATTATTTCTATACATATATAATAAAAAGCAAGGTTCAAATTTATACATATATGGTTGACTTGATATTGGAACATGATATGTTTGGTTCACCTATGTGATATAATGATATCTGTGGTTCACATGTGTGCTAACTTATGAATTTCCAATACTTAAAGGAAGAATTTATGACTCATCAACTTTTTAACTTTATGGCTATCCACAACTTTTTAACATCATAACCATACCATACACTAACTAAATTACATGCACTAACAATCATAACACTATGTCATGCATGGATGTGTAATATATACCATATCATACCCTACAATACCCTATGATACTAACATCATACCATACTAACATACCATACCATTGTAATATACCATACGCTAACATCATAACACCAAGTCATGCATGCATGTGTAATATACCATATCATACCCTACAATACCATGTGATACTAACACCATACAATACTAACATACAATAACATACCCTACATTACCTTATGACACTAACATCATACCATACTAACATACAATAACATACCATAACATAACATACTAACATCATACCATATCATTGTAATATACCATACATTAACATCATAACACTAAGTCATGCATGCATGCGTAATCTATACCATATCATACCCTACAATACCATATAATACTAACATCATACCACACTAACATACATCATACCCTACAAACCCTAGTTGGTTTTCAATATGTACATACATCCATGTGTTTCTACTTCCATCTCATAACTTGTAAAAAGGCCACTAAACCATAGTTCCATGTCATAACTTGTCAACCCTAGTGATAGATAGCATGCACATTGATGTTCATGAAACCCTAGTTGGTTTCCATTTTGTACAGGTCCATGTGTTTCTAGTTCCCTCTCTTAAATTGTAAATTGCTTACTAAACCCTAGTTCCATCTCATTATTTGTGAACCCTAGTTGGTTTCCAATTTCTATTTCCCTCTCTTAACTTGTAAATTTCTCATTAAACCCTAGTTTCATCTCATTATTTGTCAACCCTAGTGATAGCATACAAATTAGTGTTCATAAAAGCCTAGTTGGTTTCCAATTTGTACATGGCCATGTGTTTCTAGTTCCCTCTCTTAACTTGTAAATTGCTTGAAGTAAACCCTAGTTCCATCTCATTATTTGTCAACCATAGTGATAGCATGCAAATTGGTGTTCATGAAAGCCTAGTTGGTTTATTATTTGTACATGTCCATGTATTTCTAGTTCCCTCTCTTAACTTGTAAATTGCTCACTAAACCCTAATCCATCTCATTATTTGTCAACCCCAGTGATAGCATTTAAATTGGTGTTCATGAAATCCTAGTTGGTCATGCAAGTATTGGTGATCATGTGTTTCTGGTTCCCTCTCTTAACTTGCAAATTTCTCATGAAACCCTAGTTCTGTCTCATACCTTCTCAACCCTAGTTGCTGCATGCAAATTGGTGTTCATGAAACCCAAGTTGGTGCAATAAAGTATTGGTGATCACGTGTTTCTAGTTCCCTCTCCTAACTTGCAAATTGCTCACTAAACCATAGTTCCATCTCATACCTTGTCAACCCTAGTTGGTCCATGCAAATTGGTGTTCATAAAATCCTAGTTGGTGCATGCGAGTATTGGTGATCATGTGTTTCTAGTTCCCTCTCTTAACTTGCAAATTTCTCATGAAACCTTAGTTTCATCTCATACCTTGTCAACCCTATTTGGTACATGCAATTTGGCTTTTATGAAAGCCTAGTTGGTGCATGCAAGTATTGGTGATCATGTGTTTCTAGTTCCCTCTTCTAACTTGGAAATTGCTCACTAAACCCTAGTTCCATCTCATACCTTGTCAACCCTAGTTGGTGCATGCAAATTAGTGTTCATGAAAGCGTAGTTGGTGCATGTAAGTATTGGTGATCATGTGTTTCTAGTTCCCTCTCCTAACTTGCAAATTTCTCACTAAACCCTTATCCATCTCATTATTTGTCAACACTAGTGATAGCATGCAAATTGGTGTTCATGAAATCCTCGTTGGTGCATGAAAGTATTGGTGATCATGAAAGCCTAGTTGGTGCATGCAAGTATTGGTGATCATGTGTTTCTAGTTCCCTCTCTTAACTTACAAATTGCTCACAAAACCCTTGCTACATCTCATACCTTGTCAACCCTAGTTGGTGCATGCATTGGTGTTCGTGAAATCATATTTGGTGCATGAAATTATTGGTGATCATGTGTTTCTAGTTCCCTCTCCTAACTTGCAAATTGCTCACTAAACCCTAGTTCCATCTCATACATTGTCAACCCTAGTTGGTGCATGCAAATTGGTGTTCATGAAAGCCTAGTTGGTGCATGCAAGTATTGGTGATCATGTGTTTCTAGTTCCATCTCTTAACTTACAAATTGCTCACGAAACCCTAGTTACATATTATACCTTGTCAAACCTTATTGGTGCATACAAATTGGCGTTCATGAAATCGTAGTTGGTGCATGCAATTATTCGTGATCATGTGTTTCTAGTTCCCTCACCCAACTTGCAAATTACTCACTAAACCCTTCTTCCATCTCATACCTTTTCAACCCTAGTTGGTACATGCAAATTGGTGTTCATGAAAGCCTAGTTGGTGCATGGAAGTATTGGTGATCATGTGTTTCTATCTCCCTCTCTTAACTTGCAAATTGCTCATGAAACCCTAGTTCCATATCATACCTTGTCAACCCTAGTTGGCGCATGCAAATTTGTGTTCATGAAAGCCTAGTTAGCACATGCAAGTATTGGTGATCATGTGTTTCTAGTTCCCTCTCCTAACTTGCAAATTACTCAGTAAACCCTAGTTCCATCTCATACCTTGTCAACCCTAGTTGGTGCATGCAAATTGGTGTTCATGAAATCCTAGTTGGTGCATGCAATTATTGGTGAGCATGTGTTTCTAGTTCCCTCTCCTAACTTGCAAATCGCTCACTAAACCCTAGTTCCATATCATACCTTGTAAAACCTAGTTGGTGCATGCAAATTGTTGTTCATAAAATCCTAGTTGGTGCATGCAAGCATTGCTGATCATGTATTTCTAGTTCCCTCAACATGGAAATTGCTCACTAAACCCTAGTTCCATCTCATCATTTGTCAACCCTAGTGATAGCATTGAAATTGGTGTTCATGAAATCCTAGTTGGTGCATGCAAGTATTGGTGATCATGTGTTTCTAGTTCCCTCTCCTAGCTTGTAAATTTCTCACTAAATCCTAGTTCTATCTCATACCTTTTCGACCCTAGTTGGTGCATGCAAATTGGTGTTCATTAGAGCCTAGTTGGTGCATGCAAGTATTGGTGATCATGTGTTTCTAGTTCCCTCTCTTAACTTGTGAATTGCTCACTAAACCCTAGTTCCATCTCATTATTTTTCAACCCTAGTAATAGCATGTAAATTGATGTTCATGAAACCCTAGTTGGTGCATGCAAGTATTGGTGACCATGTGTTTCTAGTTCCCTCTCTTAACTTGTAAATTGCTCTGTAAACCCTAGTTTCATCTCATACCTTGTCAACCCTAGTTGGTGCATGCAAGTATTGGTGATCATTTGTTTCTACTTCCCTCTCTTAACTTGTAAATTGCTCAATAAACCCTAATCCATCTCATTATTTGTCAACCATAGTGATAGCATGCAAAGTGGTGTTCATGAAAGGCTAGTTGGTTTCCGATTTGTACATGGCTATGTGTTTCTAGTTCCCTCTCTTAACTTGCAAATTGCTCACTAAACCCTAGTTCCATCTCATACCTTGTCAACCCTAGTTAGTGCATGCAAATTGGTGTTCATGAAATCCTAGTTGGTGCATGAAAGTATTGGTGATCGTGTAAGCCTAGTTGGTTTCCGATTTGCACATGGCAATGTAATTAAATGTATATTAAACTAAAAACATCAAGAAATGTAAATTTCAACAAGTCGAGAGCTTGTTATTTTCCGAACTCTATTTGTTGGTGTCTAAAGAGACCATTCTTGGTGCCTCCAATGTGCCATAGATGGTGTTTGTATCCTAGGAACATGAAAGTCTAGACATTAGTAACATCATAAGAAAGAAAAGAGAACCCAATGAAAATGTGCAAATATGATTTATAGATAACTCACCCGAGGTTGTACAATCGTGTTTATAGTGTCCAGTATCCTCTGAATAACATTATGTTTGTGAATGGTATTTGTCAATCATAGGTTTATTACATTGGGAATAAAGTAATGAATGCTTAATAATTGAAATTGTGCTTTAGAATTCACTTTAAATGTTAAATCACACACCTGACAATGCACTCATACAAGTAGGCCATCCGAATCATCTCTGGTGCCGATGGTGTCCATCAATCTTTCGTGCTCTATATGAGGTAGAAAGTATCATACATGTGACCTATTTTTGTGACCAAGTGTATGCAGCTTGATGTTTATACCAACTACTAGGTTGGTCAAGTGGTATACAAGAGCTCCTGGTCTATAATCCTGATATACATACCCACCCTTCCTTTTTTTTTGTACTGCAAGTGTCAAGTACTCCCATTTTATAACCATCAAGCCGGTTGGGAATTCAATATTTTCATCATTTGTAATAGGTTCGAGAATGGTTTGTTTCCCCTCTAAGCATAGTTATAACCAATAGCCATAACCCCATTCATTATTCTTTGGGGAAACCACTGCATATATCTGACCTGTGAAAGGAAATAGGTCGAGTTAACAATACATTTTGTAAATAAGGCATTTTCATTTCTAATTTCTACATAAATTAAATTCTACATAGGTCGAGTAAACAATACATAAATGCATTTTCTTATTTAGGTACTACTCATGTACCTTCTTGTATAAGATCTGATATTTGATCATAGTCTATAGAAATATGTGTCTAATCAACTTCCAAATGGTATATTTCATTAACCCCGTTGAAACTAGTGCCAAGTGTCACTCGATCCCATGTATCAACAGTATTTGTATCGTCACAATCATCCCATTCACCGATGATACAGGAACTATAGAAGCAATCCTTCAATCTTGTCCAAATTTTTAGGGTCAAGTTGTGTGAGCTTCTAATTGAATGAAACTGTCGATTTACATGCACTGTGTTCACCCAATGTGTTTGTGATCAATCGAAATTTGTCACCTCCTAGAATATTCTTCACACTAAGTGTTTCCTTATTTCTTATTCTCCCATGATAGATGCACACCATTTGACTATAGATGCAGTGTCTCAAAGGTGAGCACCTGTAAAATTCATCTCTTCCCTTTGAAGGGAAGTTTTAATGCATGCACTAGCACCATCATGCTCTCCTTTTCCATGACCAGTTTGAAAGTAGTTCCATACATGTGGCACCTTGTATTTTATGTGCAACAAGCATAACTATTCAAATACATGTGCATTCTTGAATTGTCTAGCATAACCATCTGACCAAATGAAATGATGATAAAATGGTATATCCATAGCTATCACATGATCATAGAATAATTTAAAGCAATATTGCACGTAATGGATGTCATGGGTCCGGTCGTCACTTATGTAGAAGTTACTTTCTTTCAGTATCACACATTTCTCTTCATTGCTATCTTTCCCATGTTGATACGTGATATGCACCATTATGCTCACCTGCTATGACTAATGGTATTGAATTTGAATTTCATTTTGTGGTGGTACGGTGTAATTTTCCGCAAAGACAACCACTGATAGTATTATTCCGAGAGGGAAGGTGTCCCAGCATATTCTAAATTTCTCATCTTGCCACCGTGCCATATCGACATGTTGAATGTACTGTTGGATCTTTCGATGAAACTCTAGAATAAAATCACATACTCACTCTTGGTACATGAATATTAATATGTCAATAAACCGCATAAAAATGTGTACATGAATATTAATATGTCAATATTCAACAATTTACCTGTGAAGTCACCAATTTAATCTTCCTACTTTCTTTTCCATCATGTAGCTGATATGTCTTATATTGATAGTTCTACTTCTCTACAATTGCATTCCAGGATGCTTGATCTTCACTTTCATGGATGCAATCAAACCATAATGATAGCCCACCACAATTGTTTCAAGAACTGTCTACACATTGTTTTAAGTAATGTGTCTGCCGATCTTGCCTCAGACACATTATGCTATGGATGAAATCTCTGGATGACACTGGTGGTACTGTACTTGAGCATTCCTGCACATGGTTAGGATGCAAAAAACGACGTATATGTGCAAATGTATGGTAATATAGGTCAAACTCTATGTGGTATCTACAACAAAAAATGTTCCGGATGGTATTGATTCTAACATACCAAGGCTTGCATTTTTCAAAAGATATTTGCTCAAGCCTTAACTCTACGTGGGAAACTTTAAATATGTCGAATAGTTGATTTTGTGTCATGTCAAGATAATGTTTAACATGAGTTTCATTGTTTCTAGAACCCCTACAATGCTTTAACAAATCCTTTGTGTTAGAAGAAGACGTAATGCTATCATACCAAAACATTTGCGCTAGGCCCTTCACTGCTTCGACTAAATCCATGTATTTGCGGGGAAACCTACATCTAAATGCCCATAATGTTTCCATTTGTCTTTTTACATCAAGGTTGTCTCTTCTTACTGGATACTTTTTTAGTGTCTTTGGATGTAAAGGCACAATTTGTGATGTGCATTTAAGTAAACGACATTGTCTTGTGGATCTACATACAATTGATTCAACCAATATATGACAAGCCACATTACTGTAAATTTGAGCATATAGATCTGTAGACAAACACACAACTCACAAAGAAGATCTCACAATTTACTCAGCCATTGAAGAATGAAACAGTGCAAAAGG
>LPNX010206135.1:104498-264498 GCA_001517045.1 Pseudotsuga menziesii
TCCGCATATGATGATGGTGATGGTGGTGATGATGAGGATGATGATGATGATGATGACGATGATGAAGATGACAATGAACAATGATGATGATGATGATGGAGAATGATGATGATGATGACGATGATGATGATTATGATGATGAGGATGAGGATGATGATGTTAATGATGATGATGATGATGATGATGATGATGATGAACAATGATGGGGATGATGATGAGGATGAGGATGATGACTATGATAATGATGATGAGGATGATGACTATGATGATGATGAGGATGACTTTGAAACTTTGACTCTATACATGGAGGATGATAAATATTGTTAAGATATATATGTCATTTGATTAAATTTTGGCCATCCATTCCTAATTAAAGATTAAAATAACCGGACATCCTTAATCAAGGAATAAAGGAACACAATGATGATTGAAAGAACATGATAACTATAACAATGTTGATTAAAGTCACCTATCACCTATCGATGAATTGTCACTAGTGGTTTGTAGTGAGAGCATATGTTGATCCATCGGTACTCGTTCTATATTTTTTACATCCAAAAGAGCTACCAAACAAGCATTCTTGTGACTTTATAACCTCCTTTGAGCACTGACATAAATCAATCTTTAATCTCTCTCTTAATGTTGCAATTTTTTTCTTGAAGCTGAATAGATCAAAGGATGAGAGGAATTATTGTTTTCTTAGATGCACAGCCCATGGCTTCGTTCACCGCACTATTTTCTTGGATGCATAGCCCATGGATTCATTCACTGCCCTATTTTCTTGGATTCATAGCCCATGGTTTCGTTCACATCCCTATTTTCTTGGATGCACAGCCCATGTCTTTGTTCACCGCCCTATTTTCTTGGATGCACAACCCATGGCTTTGTTCACCATTAAAAAGAGGAATTATTTGTGTCCATCATAGTGTTGTCTAAATGGTATTATAATTGGATAAGGATGTAATTACTCATTTTTACTCTCGTAGAAAATTAGTTAAGAAAAAATGCATATGTGTTATAACGCATATGTGTTATAGCTTTATCATATCACATATGCGATATGAATAAGATATAATGCATATGTGTTATTTTAAAATTAAAATAATCCATAGGAATAAGGTTTGGCATTATGTTTGGAAATAGCTTCGGACTACCAAACCTATTGGCAAGGACAAATAAACCAAGGCTATTTCTTGTCTTTTAGAACTCTATCAATATGCTCAGTTTAGATGGCGTGTTTTGCTATGACATACACAATATTTTTTTATGAAAATATAGGATATTGTAGAGTATGATCTCACAATTCTTTTCCTTCAAAAACTATGTTTTATTTATTTAAAATTATTTTTCTAAATGACACATGATAGTTTTTGAAAATAGATACATCGATTGTTTGTTATATAACTTTTGATTTCCATCGCCATTTCCCAATAAAACTATATGGTGCACTAGACGAGATCAAGATCTATGATATTATATTTAGAAATAAAGGATTTCATTAATTTTTTCCCATAAAGTGTTTCACCCGCACATAATATTTTAATTTCAAGATTTTGTGACTTCAATAATTAATAATAAAAAATTAATTCATGAAAAATTCTGAATAAATAGTGTTGCACTAGGCCCATATGTCCTTTATATGTATGCAAGATTTTATCCCAAATTGACATAATTTACCTCATATATTGCTACACCCACACAAACATATATGTTAATGTTGAATTTTCATATGCTAAGCTAGATCATTAGTATTTCATTTCGATTTCATAACAAAAGCATATAAACAGGATCACTGAAAGATAGGCAAGCACAACCATACAAAAGGAACACAAATATTTATCTTGGGAAACCCCCAAAGGGAAAAACCCAGCAAAATATTCCTCAATATAGATGCCCCAAAATGTAGAAGATAAAATCAACAAGGAGATCGAATCCTGATCCTCCTCCTTCTCCAGCTACTTCTCTTTCTTCTCCACTAGTGCACTACATAAGTGAGAGTGTGTGCCCGAAATAAGGAGCTCTATACCTCTATTTATATTCATTCGTTCACTTTAATTTACTCATCTGACATGTAGGCTTGATTTAAATCATGTAGGCTCGAGTTACACATGTAGGCTCAAGTAACCACATTGGGGTGATAATGACCCACCTTTATAATTAGAGGGGACTACCTCATGACTCTTATTAGTTCTTCCTATTAGAAGCATTGGGGTACAAAGTAATACAAGTGGTTCTCCCGGCAGGACCATTGGGGACCACAAAAAAGATACATATAGAATATTCTTCAAAGTTACAATATTTCAACACTCCCCCTTAATGAGAAGGGTATTCTACAACAACATCAACAACAACAATGATAGGAGAGAAATAGAGGACATCATCAACATCATCAGGGTAACACATCTATAAATCATTGGAAGCTTTTCAAAATCATGTAGTCTTCATCTTCAATCTTCAGTCTTCAGCATCATCAATACTTTGACTGCTTCTATTAGCAACAACTTTGACCGCTTCGATCAACAGCATCTTCAGCACTTTGACCTTTAGATCAACAATTACTTCAGCACTTTGACATTTCAATCAACAACAACATCTTCAGCACTTTGACCTTTCGATCAACAACAACTACTTCAACACTTTGAACTTTCAATCAGCAATAACTTCAGCAGCAACATCATCATCATCATACTCTGGTCTTTCGATCAAAAAACATCATCATCAAAACACTCTGATATTTCGATCAGAAACATCATCATAAAATCATCATCATATAAATACCTTGATATTTCGATCGAAAACATCATCATCAAAATATCATCATCATCACACTTTGATCTTTCAATCAGAAACATCATCATCAGCAACAACAACCTGCAAAGCACAGTACAAAGACAGAGAAGTCTTTGGATCTCTTTTGGACTTAAAGTCTAGGGATGATGCAATCCTACCACTTTCTCGATGACCGAAGTTCACCAGATCTATTCTGAACTGAAGTGCAAGGATGATACAATCCTGCCACCTTCTCGATGACCGAAGTTCATCGGATCCATTGTAAATTGAAGTTCAAGGATGATACAATCCTTCCACCTTCTCGATCGCTGATGTTCACTGGATCTGTTCTAAACCAATGTTCAAGGATGACACAATATTGCCACCTTCTCGATGACCAATATTCACCGGATCTATTCTGAACCGAAGTTCAAGGATGATACAATCCTGCCACATTCTCAATGAACGAAGTTCACGAGATCTGTTCTGAACCGAATTTCAAGTATGATATAATCCTGCCACCTTCTCGATGACCAAAGTTCACCAGATATTTTCTGAACTGAAGTTCAAGGATGATACAATCTTGCCACCTTCTCGATGACTGAAGTTCACCAGATCCATTCTGAACTGAAGTTCAAGGATGATACAGTCTTGCAACATTCTCGATGACTGAAGTGTGTCGAATCCGTTCTAAACTGAAGTTCAAGGATGATACAATCTTGCCACATTCTCAATGACTAAGGTCACTGGATCACTTCTGGACACATGTCCCAAGATGATACAATCCCTCTTCATTCTCGAATACTGAGGTCTCTAGATCACTTTTGAGCAAGTGCCCAGGGATGATGCAATCCCACTGCAACATCACTACTCCCCCTTTCTGGGAAGGTATTTCTGAACCAAACCAAGCTTGTCTCGAAAGTGTTCAAACTTTACTCGAGACAAAGGCTTCATCAGCACATCATCATCTAAACCATCATCATCTACATCTTCAATATGTGAATACTGAACTATCACCATCTATATCCCCAGTATGTGAATACCGAAAGCATCATCATCTATATCTTCAGTATAGAAATACTTAAAGCATCATCATCTCTATATTCAGTATAGAAATACGTAATCACCATCATCTGCATCTATAGTATGTAAATACTAAAACATCATCTATATCTTCAGTATGGGAATACTGAAACATCATCATTTTCATCTTATCTTGTATGTAAAAATACTAGATTTCTATGTGTTATGACAGAACACAGGGTTCTCTGTCATCACAACTCTGCTTATCACATAGAATCATTGTAGTATCCATCTTCAGGTCAAAGAGACCTGATATTATCTTCCGAAGCCATATGACTTCACAACTTAGTAGAGCAATCTGCTAGGTATTCTGCTTCAGCCGTGCTAAGAGAAACACTGGACTATTTCCTGCTAAGCCATGAACTCATAGCAGACCCCAAACAAAAGCATCTACCTAATGTGCTTTTTCTATCTAAGATACTTTCAACTCAATCTACATCTATATAGCCATACAATAAATAGTCATGGTTTCAATCACATCACATGTTTTGCAACTATTTGGTGAACACATCTAGGTTGGACTAGATACTGTATTGAGTCACATCCACTAACTCTGATAAGTCATCAGCTAACAAATTCAAGTTGGAATCCATGGGTGTGGCCATTGCTTTGTATTCCAACATATCAAATCTTTTCAATATCTCTACTGTATACTTTCCCTAGTTGAGAAAGATTCCTTCTGAATTTTGCCATACTTTCAGACCTAGGAGATAATGCATTAACCCAAGCTATTTCATCTCAAATTCTTCTGCTAGTTTCTTCTTTCTTTCCATAATCTGTTTCTCATTCCCTGTCAAGAATAAGTCATCCACATATAATACCAGGATAATAGGTTCATCTTCTACAACCTTGAGATAAAGGTTCGGATCAGCTTTACTCTTGGTAAAGACCATGCTCGATAGGAAACTATTTATTCTTCCATACCAAGCTCCGAGAGCTTGCTTTAGGCCATAGAGGGCCTTCTTCAACTTGCATACATGATTTGATCTATCTTTAACTTCAAATCCTCATGACTATTCGATGTAAAACTATTTCTCAATCATACCATTAAGGAATGCTTGTCTTTACTTCATCATGGAAGAAACTACCATGATAGTTCTGAATGAAGTGTACCTTTCTTCCTGGAGTAAGTGTCTCTTAAGAATTAATTCCCTCTTTCTGATAGAAACCTCTAGCCACAAGTCCTTCCTTACTTCTATCAACAACATAATTTATCTTGAAAATCTATTCAGAGGATAACACTTTCTGGTTTTCTGGTTTGAGTACTGTTACCACCTAAGTTGTACTTAGTGGTTTTTTTATCAAGTGAGGCTGGTGAGCCAAACAAGGATAACTTGTTCGGACTTCAGAAGATTTCTGGAAGTACTTCTGGGAAGTGCTTGTTGTACTATATCACATGTTCATACCCCATGGGGGAATTGTAATAAATGTTCTAGCATGATAGTGTCTGTAAAATATTGGTCTCTTAGACTTTATTTGTCAATCCGATCAGCCCAGGGTGTTTTTTCCCTTTGTTATTATTGGTTGTTGAATAAACGACTGATAATTTATGAGTTTTTCACTCCATACCTCCAAAGTTGGGGTGGTTGTATTGGAATTTAGGCCTCTTGAGGTTATTAGAGTGTATGTGTCAATGTATAAACATGCTATACATCATGGTCGAGTCATATGAACATGTCTAAGTCCCCCTAGGGTTTTTCAATTTATTTAAATTTTTTATTTTTTCAGTGTTTTTTATTAAAATTTAATTTTTCCAAAACTTAGGCTATTTTTTAATAGTTTAATTGGAAAAATTGATTTTGTAATAAAAGTGGGCCAAATAATCAGTTTCAGTCATGTAGGTGCTCATTTTCAAGCTAAGAACACCGTGTAAACCCATGGACCCACTATTTCCTAGTTTTGAGTGATTTTCCATCACTCGGGTCAAAAATCCCCAAAAATCAATTATTGATTATTTTAATTAATAAATTGATGAATAATGGAGCAAATCCAAAATCAAAGATCAGTGTATTCTTAGCCGATTTGATCGAAATCAGTCAGATCTGAACCAGATTGACCGGATCTGACAAATCCTTGACTGAAGGAGGTGATCAAATCATATCTAGAGTTGATATTCAGTAGTCTTTAAGGGGAATTGCACCCTATCTCTCTCCTTGATAGGTGTGGACTCTCCTGGATGCTCTATGGATTGATGTGTCGGTTTATGGGTTGATGTGTCAGCTCAATCAAGCCCCCGATTGACAAGTAGGCTCAGTTCAGCTTCAAATATGCATTGATTGACTCTCCATCAGCTGATTTGATCTGTCTCCTTATGATTTGCACCCCCCATGGGATGGATCTCCTGGTTTGTCTATAAATCAAGTACAAGCAGCCTCTTCCAAGCTAGTTAGAACTGGGATTGAGGTACTACTGCTATTGTACTGTTGTTATTGTTCATTCAAAATAAAGAGAATATTTGGAGGCAAGAAGGTGTTATGACATTCTATGTGTGGATCATCATTGCCATTTTTTACTGAGGCAACCTGTATATATGTTCATAATTTGTTGATTGCTTTTGGATTCATTGCTAAGATTGATAATAAGATTATTATAATCTTGATAGGAAAGGTTCTTTTCAATAATTTTATTGGCCATTTATTTCCTTTGATGCATGTTTAGAGATCTAAATTTAGCATGTTTTATAAGTTTATATGCATGTTATTCTGAATCTTTGTGTATGTACTAATCATATCTCACAAGTTTTTCAGCAATTTTTTTTATTCCAGCTGAGCTCCAGGTTCCTAGATTGGAGAGGATGCTGATCTAGTTTGCTTCTTCACTCTCTCCAAAACCTTCCAAAGTCATAGTCCCTCAACATTCCACCTGAAAGCTTCATAGTGGATCTTCAAGGCTACCAGCATTTCTCTCCTCCTCTTCCTCCTTAAAAATCAATTCTTTTACCTGGTTACTTTGTCCATAGCTTTGATATTGTTTAGATATATTATCTTAAATTAAATTTAACATAGATCTATATTCTCAAATCCCATAATCTAGATCTTGTTCTTAAAAGGTTTCATAAGCATTCTAGATCTAGCTTTAGGGAAAACGTCCTTTTTGCATGGAAGTTTAAAGATAATTTGTAGCTTGCATGCATTAGATTTTTGTTTTCTATTATAAAACATAAATCTAGCAATAAGTGCACATCATATTGGCTTCCTAAAAGGTAATCCAAGATCCCAAAGAAAGATTGCTTTCCTTGGTTCCCTTTTTACCTTTTTTAACTAGTTTTAACTTAGTTTTTTTTGGTTGAAAGTAAGCTTAGCCAAAGGTACTTTTAGAGTGCTTTGGGAATATTTCAATCTAATAAGCTTGTAGGTTTTTAGTAGGTATAACAAAAAATGGATTCTGTTCGAAAGTCACTTATGGGCCTTCTAAACCCCCCCAAGGGTCTCCATTTTTACTGAAATCTTTAATTTTTGCACTTTGTAGGCTCTTGGTTTCATTTTGTATAAGAATCAATAGGCATCATATCAGTTTTATGATATTGTAACCCCTTGTAATAAAAATAATTCTGAATAGGCTCTTTCAAGCCCATTACCTATCCCCCCCAAGGGGGATTTGCGTCCATGTCATTTTTTTCTTTTCATTCATATTTTTTCAATCTAGCGTAGTACTAATCAGTAGGGTAGTATGATTTGATTTAAAATAAATTCCATATTCCATTTCTATTGATTTCAAAGTAACTTTAATACTTACCCCACGAGCATCCTTTTAAGCCGAAAGGTGAAGAAAGGTTCATGGTAGTCTAATTAGAAAATTGTGGTTTGCTTATCTTTTATGTTTCGTTTGATACCATCATTTGTTTTAGTAACCATAATAAAATAAACCCCTCCTTGATTCCTCGGTTGAGGTCCACTTGGACCGAAAGATGTTCCTGGAGGGTTTTCTTTTTAACAAGAACATCCATCTCAAAATTTACTAAAATTGACAAGAATCCAGTGTGTATGCTCTGCACTTGGTTTCAGTTCATCCAATCAGTCAAGCTGTATCAAAAGCACTAGAGTTACTAGTATAATTAGGATTCACTCTCCCAAATTGACAAACCATCAAGTGAAAATCCAACACCTAGATCAAACCATTATAGTGGCAAAATACCCAAAGGAAGAGGGAACTCCTGAAAAGTGTCCTCCGGGCACCGATCTCTGTCACACCCTAATGGGTGTGTTATGAACAATAGCCCCAAAGACTTCATTCATCCCACATATTCCTTGTGGGTAGCGGTGAAGGTTTATTTTTGGACATACTCCAAGTACTCTCTAGTATATCTGGAGTCCACCCCTTCGCCTAATTTTAATCAACTCATATTTCACATTAACTTAAAACGTACCAAGAGGCAATTGCAAAACATTCACTCCAAGCACATGCAAGTATATTGATTTCTTTTTTACTCCATTTTAAGGCACTGGTTATTTTCTTGCTATATATTTATATTGTGTCTCAGCATTGTGCTTTCATGCGCTCATTTTGTATCTTGTCATCTATGGTTGTTTATGGTTAAATTTCAAACTCCTAAGTAATTCATTCAGTTTAACATCACCATACTAAGTAATTAGCCTTAGTATCTTAATAGGGTCTACCCGCCTTGGCTTTGTTAGGAGTTGAGCCTAAACAGAGGAGTCAAGAACAAGGTGACAGCCTTGACTCAAGACTTACCCCCAAGGACACACTGAGTGGCTTGAATATTTCTGCCACGTGACTGAGGTGTGTGAAAGGCAGAAACAAGTACTATATCTCAAACATCATTCTAGTATTCTTTCATCATAACATCTTCCATGAGTTTGTCTGGTCAGGCCATCAACATATCCTAGTATTCTACATTCAACCATGAAGGTTGGAACTCACTTTACTCTTGTTAAAGTCTCGATCCATCAGGAACCTATCCATCATGTCATACCATGTCGAACTCAGATATATTCTATAGTCACTCCCCTTAAAGCAGAGTATCATCTTCCCTCTTCACTCTATACAGGTGGTTCTATGCTTGATATATACTGGTCAATATATTATGTGATATCATAGTCTATTCTTTCTGAGGCAAATCATGAACCTTGCTTTGTACACTTGTTCTTGTAGATTGATATGGAAGATACTACATACTTCCCTTTATGTCCCAAAATCATATTGTATACATCATTCTCGGTGATCAACTATTATTATTTGACCATAGCTTCATTCATAGCATTCTTTTCTTCATCTAGCATTATCTCTCATACCCATGGTGGTCTTCATCCTTCGAGGTGGATCTACTTCTCTCTGAAGGTCTTTCTTCTGTCATGGTGTTTCTAACCCTAGGAGATTTAGATTCATGTTTATTGGAGTGAATCTTGAATTTCCATCACTTGTTCTTCAGAACAAGTATCATCCTTCTTTTCTTGTAGGAAGTTGTATAGGACCTTTCCTACAATTCAAATGCACCAGTTGTATGGTTAGAACTATTTCATAAAACATATGCATAATGAAAAATTATTATGCATCATGCAACTGTTTAGCCAATACAACATTCATCCATATCTCACAGAAACTTTCTATATGCCTTCCATCTCTACCATGACATCATTGATATTGTGCACTAATCCAATATGTCAGCAAGGAGGCTTCATTCTAGATAAGTAGCAAAGGAGAGTTGTATAGCACCATGAGCTACTTACCCATCACATGCATATTAGTAGTATATAGTCATTAATGCAAACAATCTATCATGCATACATCAACTGAATATAATCAAATGTATAACAAAATAATATCATGAAATGACAATTGAATACTTATATTTTATTTGTTTTGTGGGTAGACTCCATCTTGGTCATTCTGCTTTATGATCTTCTTCATTCATGAAATCATCATTTATTATCCAAATGATAATATGAATAAGAAGTTCTTCATATTCCTCATTGCTTGAGGGATCTTCTTTGAATGGTGAGAGCTTGATCTTCAATTGCTCCCATATTATTCTTCTCTTATTATGAGTCAAGATGAAAGTAATCACTTCCTTCTGGCATACATTCTTCGCATGAATGAATCCCACCATCCTGGGAGGCCATTTAGGGTGGCTATCACCACTTCTACATTCTTCACTTCTTCTTTTACCTCTTCAATTTGTTTCTTAAGGTCATTTTCTGATCTATGTTATTTCCTTCAAATAGTTTGTTCAAGGAATCAAACAACTCTTTCGGTTTCTTTAGGGAAGAGACTTATGGTACAAGTTGATCTGTGACTTAATCAATAATGATTTTCTTGGCCTTAACCAAGTTCTTCTGGTGTAAGGATTTGAGCCTCATCTCCCTCTAAAACTGGAACCTCTCTACTCATGTAGGTGTCCAATTCATTTTCTTTAGAGAGATCAAAGATTTCCATGCTTGGAATTTGTCAACTTCACCAAGCTTATCATCAAGCTGATGTGATAGATAACTTTGAAATGAGAACCTCAAATGCAAATAGCAAAATATTAGATCTTACCGATTTGAGGTGTTCATCCTGCTTCAGGAGCTGGCTGATCTAGGGTTTGTTAGAGAAACCCTAATTTTCAAAACTTGGAATATTTTAGATTTGATTAGATAGAAATACAAATCTCTTCAAATGGATTTGTCCAATGTACTCCTTTTCTGAAAACAATGGAGGGAAGCTCTTGGAACAGGAAGCCCTAGTTTTTCAATTTCTTCGGCAGAAATGCCTGTCATTGTTTCTGTGATATATCTGAAATTACTGCTCCTCTATGTCTGAAATTTTGCACTTAGGTAAAATTGCATGTCCTTGAACCAAAACCATAGGTTTCATCAGAATTGGTTTCACCAATTTGGAATTTATGATCCTTTTCCTAAGGTGACCTCTTACAAGACTGTTCAAAACAGTGAAGTTGTACGGCCTGCCACATGTCACTGTTTCATTTTCTGGTTCTAAACTTTGGAACATAGAAAGCACATTCCATTCTATTTCTGTAACATCTTTAGTAATTCCATTTGGACCTTTGTATCCCAAGATATAGCAATTCTCCCCGGGTTTCCTATTTGGGGATGAATTCTAGAATAGGGTGGAACCCTTACTTGGAGGGATCATATCTCCCAAAATATATATAATCTGAGGCTGAATTTTGGAAACAGTGTACATCAAGATTTTATCTTTCGCCTCTGCAATTTTCATCTTTTTAACCTTCGCCAATCTCAGGATATAGCCAATGTACCAAAAATTAGTAGTTTTAGTATTTAGGGTTTTTCTAGCTCGGGGTCAAACTAAGGTTTGACTTTCCCAGAGTTTCACCCAACCAAAAATCTTGATCCAGGTCTCTAAACTTCGATTTTGATGAGGAGAGAAATCCTATGCTAGGTGCACTCAAAAATTCTTCTTCTGCAAGAAGCCCTAGTTTCCTGCATCGAAAACTAAAAATGCTTGGAATCGAATTCCTCTTCGACATAAAGATGCGCCCTTCAATGGAGAGTCATCCTATCCTTCTTTTGTTGATCGATTGTGGAGAGAGAACCAAAAAGTAACAAGCCCTATATTCTATAGCTGAACAATTCCTTTTTTCATGGTGGCTCTGATACCATGTTGAATTTTCATATGATAGGCTAGATCATTAGTATTTCATTTTGATTTCATAACAAAAGCATATAAACAGGATCACTGAAAGATAAAAAATCACAACCATACAAAAGGAACACAAATATTTATCCTAGGAAAACCCTAAAGGGAAAAACCCAGCAAAAGCTTCCTCAATATAGATGCCCCAAAATGTAAAAGATTAAACCAACAAGAAGATCAAAGCCTGGTCCTCCTCCTTCTCCATGTCCTTCTCTCTCTTCTCCACTAGTGCGCTACACAAGTGAGAGTGTGTGCCCCAAATGAGGAGCGCTACACCTCTATTTATATTCATCCATTCACTTTAAATAACTCATCCATAACGTAGGCTTGAGTTAAATCATATAGGCTCGAGTTACACATGTAGGCTCAAGTAACCACACTGGGGTGCTAATGACCCACCTTTACAATTAGAGGGGACTACCTCATGACTCTTATTAGTTCTTCTGATTAGAAGCATTGGGGTACAAATTAATACAAGTGGTTCTCTTGGTAGGACCATCGTGGCCCACAAAAAAGATACATATAGAATATTCTTCGAAGTTACAATATTTCAACAATTAAGATGTGCTGAAAATTTGAAAATCCACTTTCACAAAAACTAATTTTATAATCATTTACCCACATTTTCTCTGCATAAATGCTATATATTATGAAATTTGATTCAACTACCTCTATTTTATCTTTTTAATTCATCTTCAAATAAGTTAGGGAAGTACCCCTAATTGTCACCTAAAGTCATAGTTTTCCGTTTATTCTAGTATTATGTGGCATCTAAAGTGTCCTTAAATGAGTCCATGATAGTGATCAGCCTGTAGACTTCCCCACAATGCTAGGATATCAAGGACCAATAAAAGCACATAATTTCTACAATGAAATTTTAAAATGATGTTGACATGTACATATAATAATGATTTCAGACCCCTGGATGCAGGCGACACATGTGCAGACTACATGGGCCAATTTTCACAAGTGACACATGGCACAGGCATGGGAAATGAAGTGGAAGGAAGAATGGAGGTTCTAAATCACCAGCATGGTGATCTTCCAGCCAACCCCATAAGCGTTTGGGATGTCTAGTCAAAATATTGACCATAGAACATGTGAGTTAATACTTGCACATGTTGGTTCAATTTTTAAGGGAGGAAACAATTTCCATTATTGATCCCATCAACCTCCAGACTTCTAGCCCAATCCTCTCTGTGGTCTTGTTATTTTTCTTCTCCTCCACCAACTTGCAAGGTGAAATGTGTGTGAAAATTCCATGACAATGCGACTCTTTGACGAGTGGTAGCTCTAGTTGGGGCGTTGGAAGATGGAAGGTTAACTTGGGAGCTACTGATGGCTATACATCTCATATGTCCATGCCAATTAGATGCATGATATATGAATGGGATTCTCAAGTAGTATCTGAGCACTTGCCCTTAGGTAGAAATGGAGGAAAAATCAACCACTAATGGATGATAAAAAACATGATCGGGGTGTCAATGGAAATAATTTGAAAAACAACTAGAGTTGAGCCAGGGACATGGCGTAGAGCATCCAAACCTATCTCAAATAGATGGCGAGCATCTAAGCAACTTGGAAGAAAATTTTAACTAGTGACATTATACCTTTTTTCGCAACAGTAATGAAACTATTGGTGGTAGAAACATGGAGCATTGTGACATGGGGATGAGATAATTCCAACCATAGAAATATCTAGAGAACTGGTGCAGGAGCACTAGACAACACCAGTATAACAACGTCGTTACAATGTGTTCGTGAGGCCTCAAGCAATGCAATTGTCCCAAAACCACTTTAGGATCTACAACCCTCCATTCATCCAACTTGCGAGGATGAATATGGACCATGCCCCATCCTAGAAGAGATGCTTGAAGGAACAAATAGAGATGATACATCTTAAACTTTGCACCTCCATCTCTAGTCCCATTCACGATTCTTAGTTTTTTTGGATATATCTATTTTAGAAATGTCTCATTTTCATGTCAAACCACAATCTCACTTTTATTTTATGTAATATGTCGATTGATGTGCATAGATCTGGGAAGGGAAGACCATTTTATTTTTTGAAAAAACACAATGGGAACTTTAATTTTTTTGAAATATTGAGAGGGTGGATAAATAGTCTCAGGCCCCCATAGCAAGACTACGATACTCTCTACTTTGTTTTTTTCCTCTGTTAGTATGAATTTTATTTTTTCTAACAAAAAATAATGATTTGAGAGAAATTTGGCATGCCCAAACTGTACCACATTATCATTTATGATGTTAACACAACTAATTAAACATGATTCAGTGGATAGATGGAGAATTAATATCTCATTTCATGTCACCATATGTACTCTAGAAGGATCAGAAATAAAATCCATGTTATGCCATGTAAAATATTTGGAAAGCTAAAGCAAGAGACTATGCTTCAACAAGCAATAATTACTAAAAAAATACCAGATCAAGGCTAGGTTAGTATCCCTATCATCATTGCAGGTATTCCATCTCAACATTAGAACAATTGAAATTGCTTACTCAATATTATGAGGGTGAAGACCAAGTTCCATGCCTAAAGTGTACCACATCATCATTTATGATGTTAACAAAACTAATTAAACATGACTCAGTTTATACATGGACAAGTCATATATCATTGCATGCCATCATAATGTCATGTTAGAGGAAATTTCAACTCAAAATGGGCCTCCTAAGAAAAATAATTAAATAATTGTTAAAATAATTAAATAATATTTATTAATTTGGAAGGAAGAAAAGGAAAAAACTACCTTTTTTGTGCATATTTTCGACATATCTCTTGGTGTTTTTACTCAAATTTCAATTGGGATGTCATCATCATGATTTTTTAGGTACTTCTTGTTTTTGGGGTAGCAGGGTCCCTCAAAAGTATGCCGAGTGGGTACTCGTATTAATTCTTGCACATGATCTAGGAACTAGGAATCAAAATCATCAAAGAATAATTAACAAATACTCATGAATTGGAAATTAATCAGAACCAGAATGGTTTCCTCTCTGTATGTTCAATAAAAAATAAAGAGTTACAATTCCAATGCTGGTCAATGGCTTAACTCCATGAAGAATTTGAATACCTTAGGAGACAATTCGAATTCAGTGAGTGAGTCTAGCTTAACTGACTCTAAACCATTCAATCTCACTCAGTTAACCACTTGACCAAAACCCTAATTGACTCACCAAACCCTAACTGAATTCGGAGTGCAATAAATGACTAAATCTCAACTGAAGGAGATCAAACACATGTCATAGCAATCCAACCATCAAGTGCTAGTGCTGCATGACTCCAATGAACCCCGATGAGGTTAACTGAAGCTGAACTAACCATAAGAAGTTGGTGGAGGCACCTTGTTGACTCCAGATCATTAAATAATAATAAATAATCATTAAATAATCATTAAATAATATATTTAATGACTAGAGGTGCCTTAACAGAATGTAACTGACTGGTTGAACTGATTGTAACCACCAGTTAGCAATTAGGTGCATTAATGTCACACAGATCACCCCCGAAGTGCTCCAGTTAGCCTCCTTGAATGTAGGAGAAGGATAAGTTAGCCTCCTTGACTATAGGTAGGCATGGGTGTGACTGGATGATGGCAATTAATTCTCCACTGATGTCAATTAAGCTTAGGATAGCGGTTTAACTAGGCCAATTTGAACAAAAGAGTGTGCATGATGGTAAATGTCTCCAACACCCCCCCTTAAGCTATACTCAGGAAGAGTTAAAAAAAATATATGCATAAAAATGCTAGGGCCCTGGCAACTGAGGCCATAGGTCACCCTGTACAATAAAGTAACTGCTTAATATAACCAAGGAAATGAGGAAAACCTCATGGGAAAAATACCCCCCCTCAAACTAAGCAGTAAATCAAGAATTGGTTCTTCTATGCAGCAGTATCCTGAGACTGTGCATGTGAACCTCTGAATCCAAACTAAATGAATATGTTTGGAGAAATATTCCACTTTGGAATAAGAACAATGCACTCAACTGAATCAGAAATATAAATAGTTGCACAATGAAAAATGGACCCATGTAGAGTAGCTGAAATCATTTGAAGAGAGAGAAAAGGTTCTTGAGTATTCAAACCATGTGTGGAACACTCAAGAAACTGATATGTTGCATCCTTGAACATAAAACCATGAGTGGTAAAATCAGCCCCAATTTTTAGGAGCAAGTGTGCAAGCGGATGCAGAATGTCTTCCTCTTTACTAGTTCTGTGAGGAGATGAGCTTGTGACCAAAGGTAGAGAATCCCTGGGACTCTGGAGAGAAAATGCTTGAGCTCCATAATCTGATATAGATTCTGAAATAGCTAATTAATCACAAAATAAAATATCAGCAACCTCACAAGAGGAAACTAACACCAAATCCCCAGCAACAAAATTGAAGAAGAACTGCGGTACTTGATTTTTCACATCGAAATTGGTGAGAGCAGCTACAAGCAGTACTGAAGGTTTATGAACCTGAAATTTTGAACCAAGAAATATCATATCAGATCCAAATAATATCATATCATATCCAATAAGGTTCATATCAGATCCAAAATTATGGTCAACCGAGACGGTAGATGCACAATTTTCTTCTTCTTCAAAATTCTGAATTTTGGTGCATGCAATCCTGTAGGATTTTGCTGGAAGATCTAGATCATGGGAAGCAAATGTGTCACTCTTATAATCTGATATTTCTTCCAAAATATCCAATTTTTTACATATTTTCACACCAGCAGCAACATTAGAGGGAGAAACATAATTTTTCGCTTCACTTTCGGAAGCACTTACTGGTAAATTTTGCACAGAATTGAAAGGAAAATCATCGGTGAATGTTTGCATGGAAGTGCAGCAGTGTTTTTCTTCAATATCAGAGATTTGAATGTCTTATTCTATTTCAGAAATATGAGAGGATGAGATATCATATATCTCATGAACTTCAAGAACATCAGGAGAAGGAGTCACTTCATGGAGACTTTCTTCAATTCGAATTGAATGTGTAGAAGATTCAGCTTCATCTTCATCTTGAACAACTTCATCAGAGAGAGTAGAGGCCGAGACTTTTGAGTAAAGAACTCTTGTGGTGCTGGCTATGATATCCAAAGTACTATTATGATCCTCATTGTGCTTGCCAAAGGTTCTATCCAATATTGTCCGTACTTCCTTTGGGTATTCAATAGAATCAATAAGGTAGTACAAGTTATCAGAAAGGGCCAGACATATTGCTCCATAATCTCTATCATCATCATTTAGCCAGTAATTATCATTCTCATAAGACTCTTTTCCAAGTCCAATAGACACCTCATAGAGACCTCGTCTCTTCAAAGATGCAATCATCTTCAACTTCCATTCCGAATAACTTGAGAATGGGGTTAGAAGAGGGATTGATGAGTCCATTCGAAGTTGTACCTATTAATACCTACAAATCAAAACAAAAAGGGCACAGTAAGGTAATACAACCTGCACATTCTAGGCTTTCATCACACCCAGCATAGTCAATCAAGCAAGCTTGATCAACAAGTTCTTTACTCGGGATATTGAGTGGTAAGCCTTGGCTTCTGGTGCAATGCTGGATTTTTGAGCTATTGCTCAAATTTCTTGGAGAAATTTGTCAAAAATATTGTTTTTGAGATATTTTTCTTTGTCCCACCATGAGCTCTGATACCATATTAATTCTTGCACATGATGTAGGAACTAGGAATCAAAATAATCAAAGAATAATTAACAAATACTCATGAATTGGAAATTAATCGGAACCACAATGGTTTCCTTTCTGTATATTCAATAAACAATAAAGGGTTACAATTCCAATGCTGAGCAATGGCTTAACTCCATGAATAATTCAAATACCTAAGGAGACAATTCGAATTCAGTGAGTGAGTCTAGCTTAACTGACTCTAAACCATTAAATCTCACTCAGTTAACCACTTGACCAAAACCCTAATTGAATCACCAAACCCTAACTGAAGTCGAAGTGTAATAAATGACTAAATCTCAATTGAAGGAGATTAGACACATGTCATAGCAATCCAACCATCAAGTGCTAGTGCTGCATGACTCCAATGAACCCCGATGAGGTTAACTGAAGCTGAACTGACCATCAGAAGTTGGTGGAGGCACCTTGTTGACTCCAGATCATTAAATAATAATAAATAATCATTAATTAATATATTTAATGACTGGAGGCACCTTAACTAACTGTAACTGACTAGTTGAACTGATTGTAACCACCAGTTAGCAGTTAGGTGCATTAATGTCACACAGATCACCCCCGGAGTGCTCCAGTTATCCTCCTTGACTGTAGGTAGGCGTGGGTGTGACTAGATGATGGAAATTAATGCTCCACTGATGTCAATTAAACTTAGGATAGTGGTTTAACTAGGACAATTTGACCAAAATAGTGTGCATGATGGTAAATGTCTCCAACAATTCGTTGGATGCAGAATTTAATTTTGTATCCATCGAGCTCTCCTGGTTGAAATTTGAGTAAAAACACAAGGAGATATGTCAAAAATACGAACAATAAAAATAGTTTTTTTTATGATACCTATCCCCAAATTTATATTAAAAAATTGTCGAAGACCTATATGGTATTTCAAATTTAAAGCAATTTCATTAGCTAACACATGATGAAATGGAATTTGAATTAGTGTTAAATGGCACATTTTGAGTTCAAACTTACTCTAATGACATATGTAGTCTAGAAGGATCACAAAGAAAACCCATGTTATGCCATGGTGAAGATTTGGCAAGCTAAAGTGAGAGTGTACGCTTCACCAAGAAATAATTACTAAGAAATCCTAGATCAAAGGTAGCTTAGTATCCCTGTTAGAGTTAAAGGTATTCCATGTGAATATTAGAAATGTTTTTATTGATTACTCAATATTATGACAATGAAGACCAAGGTTTTTTTAGATTCCATGTGGAATCTTAAAGGTTCCACATGGAATCTCAAGGGTGTGACATAAACATGATGATTTCAACAATACATAGTTGGTGGCCTGTGGTTGATATATTCACGTAATCGTAAAAATTTGTAACATTGGTTTCATTTTTTACCATCAATATCTATCATGATCTAATTGCATTGATTCTAATATGAAAATTCTATGTCACATATTCAGATTGTATTGGCGTTATTAGGAATTTAAACATAAGATATTGTTTTCCCTAAACATAATTCCTTAGATATTCCTAGATTCTGCAAACCAAAAATATTATAGAGCTCAATCTAATATAGTGGTGAGTGCACGAAACATTTTGCAAAACTTAAGGACATAAGCACTAGAAATTCATTGATCCTACTGTGAACGTTTGAAATTATCTATTTTGTCACATTTTTTATAATGTTGTATGGCCTTATGAATTTGTTTCCTAATGTCCAACTTTTCTTCCTTGATCTCAAAATAAGAAGCAAAATAATTAATCCATGTGAGCTTACATATACCAAGTTTGGGTAAATTACTTTGTAGCAGCCACACCACACTCTTCTGCAACATCATAAAAAATGAAGACTTCCAAAGGTCTCTCTTCTTCATTATGTTATTTTCCCTACAAAATGTGTAGAAGGAAAAAATAACAACCTTCATAATACACCCCACAATTTGGTAGTAGTAATTCCCAAGGTACCAATAGTGTTGTTTGATTTATAACTGATTACATATAAAACAACTAGTTGTATCCTGATGCATCTCTTTATCATAATAGGAATAAAAAAAACTTTTATTTCATTATCACATGTGTATTGTTACCAACATTGGAGTGATGAAGGAAACAAGTTTATCAAAATAGGGAAAAATGATGATTTGAACAATTTAAGAGTGTTCCAAAACATTCTCCAATCTAAAAAAATAGGCCATGTCAATAAAGGCTATTAGATATAATAAAGTTTCTTTCCCCAAGCAAAAAAAAATTGTACTTGTTGCATCTAACTTACATGGCTAAAAAATAGTTCCTCCTTGGAATTCTCTTCTTATAACAAACCCCCCTCCTCTACATCAAAATATTCAAATCTTGATATCTTAGAGCGCTCGTGTTTTCTGCTCATGCTAGCTATAATAACCTACTTTAACTGATCAACCATTTTCTTAACTTGTTTCGGTTCAAGCAACAAACTTGAAATATGCACATAAACAAAATGCCAGTGAGAAGATCAAGAGTACTTCAAAATATCCAAAAGCAGCATTTACAATTATCTAGCATTAAATGAAATGTAACACCCCAATTTTGACCTCGTTTGCATTAAAAATGTATATGATGTTTATATTGTATTTAATTGTGGTGTGGAGCTAAAGGAAAAATACCCACCATTGATTTATCATTTTAGGTTCCAGGATTAAAATCAATGCCGATGGTATTTTGTGCTAGCCTACACATTATAATTTTGGACATCATGTAAATATGCAATTTAATTAAAAAACCTAGAACCAACTATGTTAATGCAACAAATAATGAGATGGGGGAATTATCTCCTAAGGATAAGGGGGGCGATATTTAACCTCTGATCCAATGGGAAGAAGCCAAGTGTCAATAGGAGAACCCATCAACTACCAACCAGCTTTTCTTATCTTATTCACCAACCAATTAAATTCTCCAAAAGTTAGTTGGGTAGTTATTACCTTGGGGCTTTGGGAGTATGGGAAACCATTAATTCTGGTGGGGTTCTCATCCTTGACCACACACTTTCCCAAGGAGAAGGTTTTTCCCCATTTTTCCCTCATGTGGAAGAGAGAGGCCACACAACGAGGGATGATTTTAAGGAACCGTACTTATTTAAAAGTCTATAAATATTGGTGAATATTACCAATTCTTAAAACACCAACTATAAAATGATTAGCGATATTTTTCAAAAAATATTTTAATTTCCCAAGATTTTATATCAATTATATAATAATTTGGTGATTTTTAGGGTGAAAAAAGTTTACCCCAACGAAATTGGGCGAAACAGGGCTTCAAAAAATGCAAAATGGCAAATCTTTTTTGGGAGAAAAACATGGAAAAATAGCCCACCGGGCTAAAATTCGTGCCTAAAATGATCCCTACACACGACACTCATGCCCAAAATATTTTCCTCATGCACTCACATGAAAGAAGGAATTTTTCTTCATGCACTCATGTGGGTGAGATTCCTCACGTTTTTGGTTTGCTGTGTGTTCTCTCTCATGTGGGAATCTGTTTTATTCAATTTCCCCATGCTAGGAATTCATTTTTGGTGATGATTAGTGGGTGGATTTCCTCCCCCATGATTTGGCTACATTTCCCCATTGTTTTCGAAATAGGAAATCATTTTTTGGTAATGCCCAGCAAGTGGGAGAAGAGACCCATAGTTTATTGGTTGTTGTTGAGTTTGTTTTGCCCACGTTAGGGATAAAATGTCCCTGGGAATCAAATTGTTGTTACGGGGTTGTTTTCACCCATCTTCGCAATTTTTTTTGTTGCCAAAACTATTTTCCTCAACCTAGAATTGTGTATCTTGCTGTGTATGCATATCTGCTTTGGTTTGAACTAAATTGGGAGTGCAAATTGGGTCTAGCCAGCTTCATAAACCTAGTGTGTGAACGAATATCATAAACAAATATAGGGGGTTGGTTTTCTTCTTTGCACACCCTGAATAGCGTTGGAAGGGAAATCATGGCCCGAGGGAGTGCATAGCAGAGAAGTGGGTGCTTTCTTGTGTTGGGTGTGTAGATTTTCTAGAATCTAGGCTATATCTGGTGCAGGTGTCCATATATCTGTGGTTGAAATCACTAGCTTAACACTTATCCTTTCCAGCTCCTTTGCAGCTTGATAAACCCAACTATGTTGGCTTGGCTGAATTTTGTGGTATCCTTCGTCATGTATGAGCCTGCTAGTGTTACTTATTCCTTGTAGGAATCATGCCCACCTCGGGTGTGGTAGTGATGCTGAGAGATTAATGAGCACACTAGCCTATGGTTAGGTGGAATGTTGCAGTGACATAACTGGTTGCGGGACCATCTTCTTTCGAGATAAGTATTCTTTTGTTTAAATATCTACACATGTATTTTCTTAGATGAATTATGATGAACATGTTAAATTCTTGAATGGAATGTATTTTTATTCTACTGTATGTTAAATATTCATGCATGTGTACATGTTATTAGTTCAATGCATTTCATTTTATATTACATTCATGGGGCTATATTTCCTAGATTGTTAGCGGTAATGGAGCATCCTCTCCACCAGGATGAGGGGTGGGGACGTGATAGTGTGGTATCAGATCTCACATTGCAGCATGGGCCTCAATGGGCCATGAAGCGAAGTGACAGAGGAAATATTACCCTTTGGTCGGCAAGGGAAAAATGAGAAAGACAAGAAAAATTTTCCAAATTTTCCCAAGTGTTGGAATTTTTTCCATATATTGGCTCAGTTGGTCGAGTTCTACCAATCTAGTGTTGGATGAAATGGATGAGTTGAGCTGATGGAATGTTGAGCAGATGAGAAGAAGAGAAAAGAAACTTTTTGAAAAATTTCCAAGTGGTGAAAATCGGACAAACTCGGTAAGTTTTTTCGATACGTTAGAAAGGTTAGATGGGTTTTTTGATGTATCTCATATGAGATTTTCGATGCATCTCGGATGAGTTTCTGATGCATCTCAGATGAGTTTTTTGATGCATCTGGGATGAGTTTTCAATGCATCTCAGATAATTTTTTCGATGGATTTCGAATGATTTTTGTCGATGCCGAGGAAAGAAAGAAAAATATTGAAAATTTTGTTTAAGTGTCAAAAATCCCATATCGAAATGAAAAGACAAAGTGTTGATACATGTTGGGTGAACTCAGTAATCTTTTATGATACGTCGAAAAAGTTTGATGATTTTTCTAATTGGAAAGAAAATGAAAGTTGTGTTGATACGTTGGATGAACTTGACGAGTTCTGCTGACCTAGCAGATGGAAACTACGAGTTTTTCTGATAAAAAAGAAATACTGAGTTTTTTCGACGCGTCAAAAGGGAAAAGGTGAGTCAAGATGACATGTTGGAAAACTTTGGTTAGTTTGCTGATCGGGTGGAAGTCCCCAAGGGGGAAATCCCCCTTGACCCTTGTCGTCCCCTTCAGACAATCATTCTTTGTGAAAAGAAAATTATATGATTTGATAAACTTGTCAATATATGATGTTTCTAATGCAGGTAAGTAATGTATGATTCATATGAGTGTTATCTAGCTAACAATTGTTTTTATTAAAACATTTTGCAGAATCATAGTCACCTTCAAAGGTAACATTCCAGATAATAAAGTTTAGTAAAGCTGGTTTGGCTGAGCCATGATAACCTACAATGTGTATGATGATGCAAAAAACCCCAATGAGTACAAGGCATATGCTATGGGAAAAAATTTCTGAGTTGGAAATGTTGAGACAGAGTCTAATGGGAGGAGATTACAAGACACTCCCTCATAGTTTGCAGCCACCATGAGAAGCCTAAGGGTGGAGATGCAAATTTATAGGGAAGATAATGAAATATTGGTTAAGGCTTAGGAAAAGAAGAATCAGATGAATGCAGCCATGCTGCAAAGTTTAAGATACATCTATAGGTGGATGAACTCTGGGGACCGGACAGTAATACCAAAAGGTAGTAAGAGCAGTACCAGAAGAAGGAAGAGATCTCCTAGTGGGTCATATTACTTTGAAGGATCCACTAGCAATAAAAGTTCTTCTTCTCACAATAATGAGAGGAAGAGGTGTTACAAGAACCATTCATGTGATGAATTTAAGAAGGCAAGGCCACATACCTTCAATGTTGATATAAAGAATGGTCAAGAAGTAGAATCTTGGCTTCTTGGGATGAGAAAATATTTCCAAGTCCAAGAATACTCTGGAAATATGAAGTCTAGAGTATCCATCTTCAATTTGACTAGAAGAGCATCCATATGGTGGGGGCACTTCAGATAAGTAAAGAAGATTAATGAAAGGAATATTGTGTGGAAACATTTCCAAAAGTATTTCAAGTAGAAGTACCTATATGAAAGGTACTATGATGATAAGAACAAAGAATTCCATGAGCTAAGATTGGGACAACAGACTATGAGAGTATGCAAACAAGTTCCTAGAACTTTTGAGGTATCTCAGGTACATCAAAGATGAAAAAGTGAAGATGCAGCGTTTCCCGAGTGGATTGCCTCAGTCTTACAAAGGCATAATTGAGTTTTATGAACCTAGAACTTTGGAAGAAGCGATAAGGAAAGCTAAGTATTGATATGAGCAAAGAAAAGGAAAACATGATTATCATAAGACATGGAAGGACAAGAAGAATGAGAGGTATGACCAAAGGAAGAAAGGTTTCAAAACTTATAACTTTAGGAATTAGCAGAAGCAACGATCCCAAGTTGCGAGTAAGCCAACTAGAGTTGTGGGAGAAAATCCAAAAGATCCACAACAGAACAGAGAACCACTCCAATTTTGGAAATGTGGAGGACCCCACATGTGCCAAAATTGTCCACTTGGGAATGATAATGCAAGGATAGCTTACAACATTCAAGAAGTAGAAATAGTGGTTCAAGTAGCAAGGTTCTTCCCTAGGATTTATGCATCACTAGAGGACCGCCAAGAAGATCACCATTCAACTGTGGTTTAAGTTGTAGGTAAGATTGTTGAGCAATCTGTTTCTATTTCTATTCACCCCGGTTCTACTCATAGTTACATTACCCATAGAGTAGTGGATATTTGTGCTTTTAATAAAGTAAATCATAGAAAAGATTGGTTAGTTTAGCTAGCCACTAAAACTAAGATAAAGATTAGTGAAGTGGTAGAGAAATTTCCATTGGTCATGAATATATTGGTCACTTCTGATTATCTGAATGTTCTACCACTCGGTTTATATGATGTTCTCATTTGAATGGATTGGTTAGAAGCTCATAGGGTACAGCTTGACTGGTATAATAATACTTTTGAATGCATGGATGAATAAGGGAACCCAAGAATTGTAAGAGGCATTCCAAAGGTGATTTATGTGAGGTAGATTTTAGAAATGTAATTGAAAAGTTATTTAGGAAAGTTTTCCAGTTGTATGTAGCTCATATTTTGGAGGCAACAGAGAATGAAAATATTAGGTTGGAGGACTATCCTGTATTACAATAATTCAAGAATGTTTTTCCTGATGAGATTCCAAGGCTTCGTCAAAAGAGGGAGATTGATTTCACAATTAAACTTATTCTAGGAGTAGCACTAGTGTCAAAGACACTCTACTGGATGAGAACACAGGAAATGATAGAATTGAAGATGCAACTGTAGGAGTTGATGGAGAAGAAGTATATCGGGCCAAGTGTGTCTCCTTGGGAAACAATAGTTCTATTTGTAAAGAAGAAATATGGTACACTCAGGTTGTGTATTGATTACAGACAGCTGAACAAAGTCACTGTGAAGAACAAATATCCTTTCCTTAGGATTGATGACGTCTTTAATCAAATGAGAGGCGAAAGGGTATTTTTTAAGATTGACTTGAGGTTTGGTTACCATCAGGTGAGAATCAAGGATGGAGACATTCATAAGACAACCTTCAAAACAAGGTATGGGAATTATGAGTCTGTAGTGGTAGCATTTTGTCTCACAAATGCACCAGCTACATTTATGTTCCTTATGAATAGTGTCTTCAACAAGTATTTAGAAAAGTTTGTTCTTTTTTTGCTTGATGACATCCTTATTTAATCTAAAAATGATGAATAGCATCGAAGATTGACATTGCAGTTTCTCAGGGAGCATCGACTATATGCAAAGTTGAGCAAGTGTGACTTTTATAGAGATAGGATTCATTATTTGCATCATATTATCTCATATAAGAGTAAATCTATAGACCCTGAGAAGAATGAGGCCATTATGAGTTGGCCTACTCCAAGAAATGTAACATATGTAATATCTTTTATGGGACTTGCAGGATGCCACAGGAAATTCATTGAGGGATTCTGCAAGGTTGCATATCCAGTCACTTCTTTGCAAAAGAAGG
The DNA here is from genome assembly GCA_001517045.1 of Pseudotsuga menziesii. Taxonomy (NCBI): domain Eukaryota; kingdom Viridiplantae; phylum Streptophyta; class Pinopsida; order Pinales; family Pinaceae; genus Pseudotsuga; species Pseudotsuga menziesii. The sequence continues at coordinate 129,928 of LPNX010206135.1, forward strand.
GAATAGAGTTTGAATGGGCACTGAGGTGTGAATAGAGTTGAATAATATTCTCACAAGTGCACTAGTATTAAATATTTTCGACACAGAAAAATATTTTGTGGTGTGTACTGATGCATGCAGTCAAGGGCTTGAAGGAGTCGTTATGTAAGACAACCACATGATATGTTATGAGTCAAGAAATCTGAAGGAGAATGAGAAAAATTGCACCCCTCATTATCTAGAACTTTCAGCCATAGTACATTCTCTCAATATGTGGAGGCATTACTTGATGGGAAGAAGATTTGAGCTAAGGACATACCATTGTGGTCTGAAGTATTTATTTGATCAACCTACTTTAAATGCTAGGAAAGCTACATGGTTGGAGTTTTTATGTGCATTTGATTTTGAAATCAAGCACATAAAAGGAAAAGAGAATAAGGTAGTTGATGCACTAGGTAGAAAGGTGCAAGAAATACATATGGCATCTCTTAGTATTTGCCAGTCAGATTTGAGACAATAGATTGTTAGTCATACTGCTGGAGATGAGTTGTATGAGAAGGTAAAAGACAAATTGCAATAGTGAAGCCTTGAGAATAGGTATTCAGATAATCATAGGGAGAATAGAGAATTTAGTGTTAGGTATCATGCTCAGCTGAGAGTGAGGGCAATGAAGAGTTCCTTGAATCTTGGAAGTTGTGCCAAGATGTCACATAGATATTGTGGGTCATTTGAAGTGCTTGAAAGAATAGGGCTAGTTGCATATAGACTTGCATTTCTTGCTAGCACTAGGGCTCATAATTTTTTTCATGTTTCTTTGCTTAAGAAATATGTACATGATACTAACCATGTCATAAATTGGGATGTGATTCATCTTGAACCCGAGGGAGATTTCCAAATCAAGCCAACACACATCCTTGACAAGAAGGTCACAATGCGCTGGAACCGAGCCATAAGGCAGGTAAAGGTGCAGTGGGAGCACTATGGTCCTGAAGAGGCTATGTGGGATCTGGACAATGCCATGCAATTGGCATATCCATTTTTTTTCAATTCTACAAAGCACTGAGGGAGATACTAGTGTAGCATTTTTGTTCAATTTTGTAAAGCACTGAGGATTCTACTGCTGAAGGGGGAGGGGAATGTAACACCTCAGTTTTGACCCCATTTTCATTAAAAATACATATGATTTTATTCTATTTAATCATGGTGTCGAGATAAAGGAAAAATCCCCACCATTGATTTATCATTTTAGGTTCGGGGATTAAAATCGATGCCGATGGTATTTTGTGCTAGTCGACACATTATTTTTGGAAATCATGAAAATATGCAACTAAATTAAAAAACCCACAACCAGCTATGCCAATGCAAAAAATAATGAGATGGGGGCATGATTTCCTAAGGATAAGGGAGGGGGTATTTAACCTTTGAGCCAATGGGAGGGATCCAAGTGTCAATAGGAGAACCCATCAACCATCGACCACCATTTTTTGTCTTATTCACCAACCAATTAAATTCTCCAAAAGTTAGTCGGGAAGTTATTTCCTTGGGTCTTCAGGAGTATAGGAAGTCGTCAATTCTAGTAGGGCTATGAGCCTTGAACACACACTTTCCTAATGGGAATATTTTTTCCCATTTTTCCCTCACGTGGAAGAGAGCAGCCACACATCACTCATGCTCAGGATATTTTCCTCATGCACTCACGCACATGCAGGAATTTTTCTTCATGCACTCACATGGTTGAGCTTCCACAAGTTTTTTGTTTGATGTGTGTTCTCCCTCACATGGGTAGTCATTTTCTTTAATTCCTTGATGCTAGGAATTCATTTTTGGTAATGATTAGTGGGTGGGTTTCCTCCCCTAGGATTTGGCTGCATTACCCTACTATTTTCCAAGCTGGAAATCATTTTTTTGGTAATGCCCAGTGGCTGGTAGAAGAGATCCATTATTTCTTGGGTTTTGTTGAGTCCATTTTGGCCATGTTAGGGAAAAACCATCCCTGGAAATTGAATAGATGTTAGGGGGTTGTTTTCACCCATATTGGAAATTCGTTTCATTGCCAGAACTATTTTCCTCAACCAAGAATTGTGTATATTGTTGTGTATGCATCAATGCTTTGGTTTGAACTGAATTGGGAGTGAAAATGGGGTATGACTAGCTTGATAAACCTAATGTGTGGAGGAACCTCACAAAAATATATAGGGCCATTGTTTTCTTCTTTGTACACCCTGAATAACAATGGAAGGGAAAGCATAGGTTGAGGGACTTTGTAGTAGAGAAGGGGGCGCTTCCTTGTGTTGGGTGTGTAGATGTTCTAGAATCTAGGCTAGATCTGGTATAGGTGTCCATATATTTTTGTTCAAACTCACTAGCTTAGCATTCAACCATTCCATCTCCTTTACAGCCTAATAAACCCAACTACGTTGGCTTCACTAAATTTTGTGGCATCCTTGGCTATGTGTGAGATTACTAATGTTCCTTATTCCTTGTGGGAATCATGCCCAGCTTTGGGGTGGTAGTGCTATTGAGATATTGATGAGCACACTCACCTATGGTTGGGTGGAACGTTGCAGTGACATAGCTGGTTGTGGGACCAACTTCTTTTGAGACAAGTATTCTTGTGTTTAAATGTCTGCACTTGTATTTCCTTAAATGAATTATGCTAAACATGTTAAATTATTGAATGGGATGTATTTTTATTCCATTGTATGTTAAATATTCATGCATCTATGCATGCTATTAGTTCAATGCATTTCATTTTATATTACATTCATAGGGTTATATTTCCTATATCGTTAGTGGTAATGTCACGTCCTCTTTGCCAAGATGAGGGATGGGGAAGTGACTTATTGTTCAATAGAAAAATCACTAAAATGGAACTTAAATTCAACAAACAACCTTTACACTTAAAGGCCTTTAGACTCGAATAAAATTATGGCACATATAAAGAGACTATTCTCAACTCGACCTTCTGAAAATTTTATAAAATGTTAGAATGACTACATTTTCTTGAGTTCTTTATAACAATCCCGCATAACTGCTTGGAAGAGGGAAAAACACACAACATAGTTTTAGGTCATCAAAGGAAATATTAATTTAGTTTGACACAATTAATCATGTCCAACTGTTGAATGAGAATCCTAAGAATTAAGAAACCTTTGCACATAAAGACAAAAAAGATTAGACAAGCACAATAACCATACTTGAACTTGAACTTGAACTTTAAACTATAATTTTAGGGCCTTTACGCTAGGGCCACATAATACTAGTTAAAAGATGGGACTAACAATTTTATCATCCCTTATGAAAAAATTATAAATCTTTGGAACAACCCATGTCTTTTGGTTTCTTTCTGATATATTAAGTAGATACTTGCAGGAGAAAAAAAAGAATACACATCTCTAAGAATTTAAAAGTTAACATTAATTTATTTATCAGCTAATCAATATTGACTAATTATTTCCTTAGAATCTTAAACCATAGAAAAATTTCAAGGCCTATCCAATCCAAAAAGGGCCAAAATTAAGCTCCTAAAATTCCTAACAATATGTATAATTTTCTTTGCAAATGTTTATGTTGAAGAAAACTTTTCTAGGTCCTATTTTCAAGGAGAAAATGTTGTTCTCCAAAGCTAGTTTCAATGGAGCAACATTCATGGTGATCTTTCTAAAGAATAAAAAATAATATCCCCCTTCAATTGACATAATGTTGATAGACTCGATGTAAAAGAGAAAAGATTACTTTCCTAACAGAAAGAGAGAAGTAGATCCTCCCATTAAATCATTTTATTTTATGTGTGACCTAGAAAAATTTCAGATACTCCCTCGACAATTATCCTCAATTTTTCTTATTTCCTTTTGTTTATAAAATGAACTACTTTGTCTTATTTGCATGACAGTATCAAGTGATTGCATGCATATACATATTAGATATGATCAATTCACTAGTGGGAAATGAGAGATTAGTGACCCAAAAAATAACCAAAATACATATATCAATGGCCACTTTTTGGTTTGGTGATCACTGGTGGCTAATTTAAAGTCTTTTATTACGCAACCAAAACTTGTCAGTTTTATTTTGGTCATTTATAGCTTCTTAGTTGGTCATTAATTTGGTCATATATTTGGTCATTAATTTGGTCATATATTTGAATCAATGACAAAATATATGGCCACATTTATGACCACATGAAAAACTAGAATATGAGCAAAATTGGTCACGTAATAAAATACGATAAATTAGCCACCAAAACTACTTTTTGGTCTTTGATATGCGAAATTTGGTCTTTTTTGTCATTTATATCTCATTGTTTGATCACGTCTCTCTCAATTTTTGGTCATCTTATATGTGAATTTTGGTCATTAATGTCATTTATTTGTCACTAATTTAGTCGTTTTTAGTCGTTTTATGTGCGGTTATTATATTTTAGTAGTTTTAATGGTGTCCATTATAAATCAATATAAATTTTTAATATGATATTATGTTTAAATTAAAAAAAGAATCATACATTATTTATCATCACCTCATACAGATGTGAATTATGCAATGTCACATTAATTAGTTAATTACAACACTTATAAATAATATAAAGAAAAACCATATAAGTTTTAAACAACAAAAATTATATTATATGAAATGTCAAGTATTACAATAAATATGAGTTTTCTCAAAAAATTATCTCTAGATAACTTTACATGAAAATCATCTAGTACAGCGATGAATTTTCAAAATGTTACAATGGATAAACAATCCCACTTGTACTTGGATGCTAAACCATACTTAGATCCTACAATGGCTCCAATTAACCCATACTTAGCAGCTTTAAAGCCTCATCAACAGGTTCTTCATACTCAATGAAAAAGCCTCAACAAGAGGCTCTTCATACTCAATGGCCTACTTAGTTAAGTTCACTCTTGCAAAATCCAATAAAAAAACCTCACTCATAAAGTAGAAAAACAATGAACTGTTTTGACAAAAAACATACAAATCAAAGAATGCCAAAAGAACACACAAAAGAATAAATGAATAGCCAAAAAATATTATGACGAAAAACACATAAATCAAAGAATTCCTCAAGGAACCCATTGAAATTTTGCTAAATATGGTTGGTTCTTGCCTCAAGTATTTCTTTATATCCTTATTGATTTTCAGGGAGAGGGGTTCCTACAACAATGGTTTCCTTTTATTCTGCATATTGACAACTTAGCTTCTTAAAAAAAAATTGTTTTTTTTTGACATATCAAAGAGAAAAATGCAGCCATTAAACAATTGAGATCTTGAAATGAACATCATTTATAAAGAAATAAATTAATCAATCTAAACAAAACAAACAATCCACATTTCATAATCTCGGATTAATATAGTGGAAGAAATCAATACCTTATTCAAATTTTGTTTTATACACCCAAATGCAAACTAGTCCTACAAATCACACATATAAAAACACACCCTTTGATTGTGCTTGATCTACAAGCCTCAACGAGACCTCGTATACACTTTCTCTTAGGAGGAAGTTCAATTTTCCTCCAGCTGTGGACCCTTCCCATGCACATGATCAAATTAGAGTCTCATGTGTGGGTACCATATTTGGCCTTTCAATGGTCATGCTAGTAACCATTCTAACAGTGCAGGGAGAAGCAACTCTATTAAATCTAGAAAAAATCAATCCAATGTCTTGGGAGAAACATAGAGAAATTCACAAGAGGATCCTCAGAGTGAGAGACAAGAAAGTGACCAATCTGAAAATGAAAAGACTGCAGATGGGGATTGGCAGACAATTTTTTATCAAGATGTTGGAATGGATTGGAAAGGTGGTGCTTCCTAAGCATATAGCCAATTATTGACATGAGATTAGAAAAATTATTCTAGTAGTGTTGATTATGATTGGAAAGGTGGTGCTTCCCAAGAAGTTATTAAATTTTTTATGGATCATATACATAATGAACTTATTAAACTGGAAGGAAGAGACCTCAATGGCTTTGGTGGCAGAAAAAATGTCATTAGTTACAGTTAGTGGAGATGATGATTGCGAGACAGTTGTCTCTAACAATTAAGATGCAATAATTAGAACACAAGGTTTTGTGGAGTTAGAATTAAGTGACATATTTGAAGGGAAATTGAGGAGTGTTGTCAAATCAAAAGATAACAAGGTGTCAACTACAATTCAACCATTCTTGTTACTTCCCTTGGAAATTTTACCGTAAGTTGTTCATACTATTGACGATGCTCTTAATTTTTTTTCTTCACTAGAATCACTTGAAGGTTATATAATTTCAGCATCCAAGGAAGGGGTTGTAAGTGCGTGAAAAATACTAAAACTACAAACATTCTCTAATGTGTTGATATTGCACTTAATGCGCTTCATATTTTTTAATTCAGGAAATGGAATACTACAAAAACCTATACACTTCAGTCCTAAGGTTATTATAGGTTGTAAATTGTTGGCGTCTCCAACAACTAAAGGTCCGAGATATGAATCAATAGCTACTATCACCCACCATGGGAGGGACCCTTCCAAGGGGAATTATTCAACTAATAATAAACATTTTGATTGTTGGTGGTTTGGAGTTGATGATGTAGTTGTTTCTGTTGTGGATTTGAAAAAAGTATTGCATGATCAAGCATACATTTTATTTTATAAATAGATGTAAATTATATGAGTTTAATAATATGATGTAGATACTAAGCTATGGAAAGATGGTGTACAATATTACCTCAAGCATGCTTCAAATATTTTGGTAAAATCAGTGATGTCATAGAGAAGTTTGATAACCATGCAAGATCAGTTGCATAGAATGTTCCAGCCATCATGTCTAAGGGAGGCTTAGCAGAGATATAAGGTCTTCTACAGTGTGCATACACCCTTCACTATAGAAAATAAATATTGGAAAAGGAGATAATTTTTTAGGATGATTAGATTTTGAGAGAAAATCAACAAGGAGAGAAGATCTAAAGTAGGTGTAGCCAGATCCTCTGTAATATCCCAAGATATTGAGGTCTATTTTTTTGCGTCTCCTTGGGTTTGAACGACTAAGATTGTATTTATAGTTCCTTTCGTATTTATTAGTTTCCATGTTAGATCATAATGAATCCATAAAGCATACAATAAATAATCTAAACGAGCTTATTAATTTAGACACTAATTACCAAATCCACGCATAATAGATATGCATATTTATTCTATGTAAATAATTATTATAACATGTATGTAGTGTAACTTTGATGGAAAATAGGAGATAAAAAAAATAGCAACACTATTTGGTGTGGTCCAAGCAATATATTGGTGTTCCATTTCTCATACAGTAGTTTTTTGGGTGAACCCATATGGAGATATGCCAAAAATACGATAGGAAAAAAGTAGTTTTTTTTCCCTCCATTTTTTTTTTACAAATTTTACCCTTATGGTATCATCATCTTGAATCCTCATGATTGTTATAAAGTGAATTTTAATGGTACAAATTTTTTTTTAGGCCCATTTTTTACCTCAAAACTCACCTAATTGGAAAGGTCTTATGGGATGTTGAAAATTCAAGTGGGGATGGTTAATAATTGAAAGGGGGTGGGGATGGGTAAAGGTCCAAGGAGGATGTTGTAAGTTCGAGTGGGGATGGTTAATAGTTGAGAGGGGGTAGGAAATGATCAAGGGAATAAGAGGATGTTGTAGTTTTCTATGGGGATGGTTAATAGTTGAGATGGGTTGGGGAAGCGTTAAGTCGTAATTTAAAGTTGGGAGAGATGAAGGGAATGGGAACATGATGAGTTACCCAGGTGAAAAGGAGTGGGGCTTTAGAGAACTATTATAATATTAAGAGGTGTTAAATACATATAAGGTTAGAATAAGTACACAAGACTTAAGAGATCAAGGGGGATAATGTGGAGGGGAGGAAGTAAATTATGGTTTAATGATAGAGCACATTGGTGAATGGAAAGGTGCATATGGAGGATTAGAAGAGGAATAGGGTGTGTTATACGAGGGAGGTAGGAGGAGGGGTAAATTGAATAGAGGGGAATGAGAGGGGGTGAAAGATATAATAATGGGGATAAAGACATAGGGGGTTGAGGATAAGGGATAAATTGAAAACATAGAGGAAGTGGGTATAATAGAGAGAGAGAGAGAGAGAGAGAGAGAGAGAGAGAGAGAGATGTAGATAGTGTGAGTGAGAATAATGTAGAGAGGGATGGGGTAAGAAGGGTGAGAGCTACGTGTGGGAAGAACCATAAATGAAGGTAGGGTGAGGAAGCAATCTAGAGAGAGAAATGTGGAGAAAGTGAGAGAGAGAGGAGGATAATGTGGGAGAAAGAGTGAGAGAGAAATGGATGGAGGTTGTGACATCTAAAACCTATCACCTTTTCTAATTCCCTAAAGTTAATATGCCAAAACCATTATTGGCGTAATTTTTCCTTGCCAGAAGCCCAATCCGGGTTTTATGTGGAATTTCCCTTTAGCATTCGAATATGTAGAATTTATTCCATTATTTGTATTAGCTCTGAGAATGTATATGTTGACAGCGTGTGGTTGAAGCAATGCCATGAATGGCATGAGAGTTTTCCATGTTTGTTGCAATAGCTTAGAAGGTTTAGACTTATAGTTGGTGCTTATAATGTGTAATGGAAACATATGGAAGATTGTTTGTTCATTTATATGTGTTAATTAGTATGTTAAGAAGGCCCGAGCTTTAAAACCTAAATGGAAATTATTTCTATAGGTGGATTCATTGACAAGAATAGAATCATTATGTCATTTACTGTGTGATCATTTATGGGTTGTGGCCATGGATTTATAGCGTGTATGACTTCTAAGGGTCCTACGACCTCTGTGTTAAAATATTAGTGTGATTGATAGCCTGCATACCAACTGTGTATAGTGTGTCTCTATTTAATAATAAAAATATCTCACAAGATTCAATCCTGGATCGTTGCATCTAATGAGGGTTATATTTGGATTACTATGTATAACATTATTATGGATTTTAATATAATGAGCACCGTACTTTCTTTTATGTATGCAGAAATGGAAATTGGTTGTCTACAGGATTTGTTCCAGTGACCTTGGTGCATTGGCTTGGTTATTATATTATTTCTATCTATATATAATAATGGGGGTTCTTATTTGGACATTTTGAGTGTCCACAGGACTCAATCGTGTGACCTCATGGGGATTATAGGGTTCTTAATTTAATTATGTAATGCTACTTTGGTTACTTCATTTATATGATGGTTTTGAGTAATATTAGATGGAACTATTTTGATTTATGGCATATGGCTCTAGTTATGTACATTTGTAATATTATATGGCTGTGAAATTTGATTTGGAAAAGAAACTAGAGCACAGACCAATGAATGGTATATATGTTAGTATATATATACCAATAGTATACTAGTTATATACTAATAGTATACTAATTTGTTTTCTTGTTAATATATTTTAGATGATACTAAATTAAATCTAGGTTTTAGTTGAAACATGGATCTGAACTAGTAATTATTTGAACATGGCTCTGCTGAAAAATGAAATATTTTGGTAGAGTATATAGGCCACTGAACATATAGTAAATAGATATAAAAGAAAACCTAGTTTGTAGGAAACACAATTTAAACATTAAGGATAATACATAAGTAAAACTAAGGTGCAAATCCCTTGATGAACAATTACACAAGAATTAGAATTGTAGAAGTAAACTAAATTAATAAACCCTGGGAAAATCTAGCATAGGAAATAAATTACAACCTAGAGTTATTACTTTAAAATGTAAACCCAAAAAATTTAAACAAAAATCAAACACATAGGGATAGAAAATTTGGTGTAATCATTTACCTAACAGAGCCATCAATGATTCTAGAAAAATGGAGCAAGCAGTCTAGGGGTTTGTACCTATAAATTTGAAGGTCCTTTAATGGTTGAACCTGGACACTCAAATAAGTAGTATTGACAATTCATAGGCAGATCTGACCTCTGTATTAGATGACTGAATCACTTGGAAACTACCATGATCTTGAATCATTCCTAGTTTCAATCCGGGTCCCCCCGAGCTGGTTTCAACATGCAAGTAGCTTAGAGCTTCTAAGGTAAGGTTTCCTCACTAGTATATCAGGTCTAGATCAGTTCTCCTTTTTCCTTTCAAAAAAATGTTCTCCAAGAAATATCTTGAGAGCCAAAAAGGAATAAAATAATGACTCCCAATATGATAGATTAGAACCCCAAGCCTTTCCTTGGCTTGACATTTTATAGACATACTTTTCAGTCAAAGGGACTATTAAATCAAGAAACCTTGATTTCTTTATTTAACGCTTTTTAATTAATTTGGGTAATTTTTTTAATACTTTAACTTAGGAACTTTCAACTATTTCCTAATTATACTTTTGTAGGTGTTGTACTATTTATTATCTTTTAATAATAAATAATAATGGATGGAGCTTTTCTTCCTTTCTTTCAACATTAATATTATTACTATATTTATTCTTATACATACCATGTAAAAAACACATAATAATATAACATTTGTTAACATTTGTCTTTGGGCATCAATACCATGATCCCTAGACTTAATGACACTTCTTTATTAAGGTCAAATAGGTAGATGGTTAGGTCTACTAGGATAGACAACTCTAAACATCCTTGCATGTTGGATTCCCTCATATAACATGGAAATTATTCAGTAGTTGATGAGAATATAGAAATTCAAAATTTCATTTAATCACTTATAAATAAGTCTCATGAGATCAATACTTTTCTCAAGTCATTTTCACTCGAAAATTATTAAATTCTTTTTAGTAACTCCTAGCACTTACGAGAGCCTATACTCAATGCTAAAACAAGGAGTTACAAACTTAATGCAATTCAAGAGCTCTTCGCTCAACACTAATGCTAAGATGTACTTGTACGATACACCAAGGGATACAATAGCCAATGATCCAATGTTCCAGAGGTTATTCTCAACATCGACATGGAAGGCTCTAGGTATTTTTCCCAACACCACCGATTATCTTTTCATGTGTTCCAGAGATTCTCGCTCAACACAAATGTAAGTACTCTTGTGGTCTAGAGCTTCCTCCTCAAAACAAAATATTAATTACTCGTATCCTCCAAAGCTCCTCATTTAACACAAAACATTAATTATCCATGTTCTCCAGAGCTCCTTGCTCAACACAAAACATCTCATCAATCATGTACTTCAGGTTCCACATCCAACACAAACAAGAATATATATATCATCAATAATTAGCTTATGCCCAATAAATAAAACAAATTGTCATGTTCATATGTAGTGGGGTCTTCGACCCAATATATAAAAACAAAACATTAAGATAACATCCTAATCAATAAGCTCATGCATATAAGTGTTAGGTCCAAAATTCAAGATCTTACATCCCTCTACATTTAGAACAACACCATCGCTTGTTTTCTACGGACTCGAAATGACATCATGAAACAATGAGGGTTAAGATTTTCTCATGGTGGCTTCATTCTCCCAAGTAGCCTTGTTGGCTTCGAGGTGTTTCCATTGCACTTTCAATTGGACAACGCTACACTTCCTAAGTTTCACCCCTCTCTTGTCCAATATATGAATAGGTTCAGGGGTAAAATTCCCTTCAGGTTTCACTTGTAATAAAGACCAGTCAAATACATGTTTAGTATCATAAACATATTTCTTTAATAATCATTATATTAAATTTCAATTTAAAATGGGCCTTCCAAAAATAATAAAAATTCCATGTCATCATGTACTAGCCAATCAAAATGCCTTAAAATTCGAAAAGGGAGAACCTCTTAAACAATTTTTAAATACAAATTTGGGGATAGGTATCATAACTACTTTGTTTGTTCGTATTTTCGACATATATCCCCATGTTTTTACTCAAATTTCGATTGGGAGAGATTGTTGGATGCAGAACTAAATTCCACTTCCAAGGATTACCCACTCGACATACTTTTGATGGGCCCCGCTACGCCAAAACCAAGAAATACCTGAAAAAATGTGATGATGACATCGTCATCACATTTTTTCAAGTATTTCTTGTTTTTGGGGTAGAAGGGCTTGTTAAAAGTATGTCAAGTGGGTAATCATTGGAAGAGGAATTTAATTCTGCATCAAATGAGCTCTCCTAATAAAAATTTGAGTCAAAACATAGGGAGATATGTCGAAAATACGTAAAAAAGTAGTTTTTTCTTTTCTTCCTCCAAAATTAATAAATATTATTTTATTATTTTAACTATTATTTTATTAATTTTCCTTAGGAGGCCCATTTTGAGTTGAAATTCCCTCTAATGTCATGCGTGGAAAAAATTATGGACTCCTACGTGCACGGGTAACGCTAGCTCATATTCCACTGACCCTTTCTTTGCGAGTATTTGAAATGGTCCACAAAATCAAGGTGCTAACTTACCACACCTACCCAAGCTCAACGAGCTTTGTTTTGCTTTTACTTTTAAGTAGACATGATATCCTATTTGAAATTATTCATCTTTCCTTTTTCGATCTGCATAGCTTTTCTGGTGGTATTGTGCTTCTTTAAGGTTCACCTGGACCTTGGTAACCAGCTGTTCCAAGACCATTAATAAATTGGGCCCTAACATGAGCTGATCCACGGGTCTATCCCAAGTCACTAGTGTTCTCCACTTCCATCCATAGAGTACCTCAAAGAGACTCATCTTGGCAGAATCTTGATAACCATTGTTATCTGTAAACTCCACAAGATGTAGGTAGTCTTCCCACTTAGTGGGGTTGTTCATGAGATACATCCTAAGAATGTCCTCAACAATATGGTTTACTCTTTCTGTCTTCTCATCTATCTATGGGTGATAAGTAGTGCTAAAGTTCAACTCTGTCTCTAATCCAGAGAATAAAGATCTAAAAAACATTCCTATAAACTTAACATCTCGATACAAGATGATTTCGTTGGGTATCCCATGCAATCTAAATATCTCCTTTAGGAAGATATCAACATTGTTTAATTCCTTGTAGGTCGACTTCATAGGAATGAAGTGTGTTTCTTTTGACAACTTTTCAATTACTACAAAAATAGAATCTTTTTCTTCTTACTTTTTAGTAGACTAGTGATAAATTCCATATTAATGACCTCCCACTTCCATTCCATAATGGGTAACGAATGCAGCAATCCTGAAAGATGATGATGCTCAGCTTTGACTACCTGACATTCCTAACATTTCACGATAAACATCGCAATGCCGGTATTTAATTAGGCCAAAAAAAGTGTTTATTGATGGCGGATATCATATTTTTATATCCTGAGTGCCCCAAGTACGGTGCTCGATGATATTCCATGAGGATCTTGGACCGAATGTCCCCTAATTCTAGAATTTACAATCTATCCTTGGACCATAGCAGTCTATATTCTTCTACCTTGTATTCTTTTTGTTGTTGAAACAACCTGTCCTATTGGAGTTTCTTGAGGATTTCTACATCGAAAAGGTCAACTTTGTTGGTCATTCTAATCCTCTCATGCAAATATGCATTGGTTTGACTTAAAGTCACCTCATATATCATATGAGTTTGTCACCTCAAAGCATCAAAAACCTTGTTCTCTTTTCACCTAATGTGATTTAGCTTGAAATGGTACTCACAAAGGAAATCCAACCACCTTGCTTGCCTTGCATTCAGATTTGGTTGATCGAATAAATATTTGAGACTCATATTTTCTGTCTTCAGAAGGAACTTCCTTCCCATGAGGAACTTATTTCTTCATTAATAGCTTGTTGTTCTTTTCTTTCATTCCGACTATCTTCTATGAAAATTGCAATTCTTATTGAAGAGTGTGTATGGTATTAAAAATATTAGAATTAAATTCCACCACTACATCTGATTTTAGGGTGGGGGTGTTCATCTTTCCTTGCCAACTGTTATCTTCCTCAGTGTTCATAATATGAACTATTATTTAAAAATTCCTGTAATTTCAAAAATATTTAATAAAAGGAAAAATGTTCTTACTAACAATATTTAATAACATACTTTATTTTCTTTGCAATGAATTCTTGGTGCATCCATGGGTCTCTTAGTATTGAAACTAGGCTTTAATACCACTTGTAATCTCCCTAAAAATTGAAAAAAAAATATTAGGCTAGTAAAAACTTCCTATGCTGGACATTATTGAACTTGTGGAATATAACGTACACTAAGTGTACCACTATTTCATCGTAAGCTGTTTTTACATTCTACCTTCTTAGTTTTAGTTAAAATTATTACTGTTTTTTACATTATGGTGTCCTAATCCTGATTACTAAACTATTATTACGTTTATACGTTGTTGTGTGTGTGCAATTACTTGATTATATACTTCGCCCATTCATGCATATTTTTACTTGTTATTTACATGGTTCTAACTTAACTTTGTTTTAGGAACTAAAGTGGGTGGAGTGGTGGGACTAGTTCTCCCATGTGACTTCCTGAGAGGTAAAGTTCTACTCATCTAGTAAGCTTACTTAGTTCTGTTTGAAGTAATTCACTTATTTTGTTTTACGTGTAGCTTACATTTAGTGACAAGACTTTTTACGCATTGATGAACATTTTTAATCATTAATACACCAACTAGTTGTTATTATTGTGTCTTACAGTCTCACGTTAGTAGCGAGGTAATTACCATGTTTAATAATTGTATGACCTAGATTTATTATCTAAGTGACACTTATTTTTCCTATTGTGATTATTAGCAACTGTTCATAACCTAGCATAATTTTTCTACATATTTATTTTATTAAAAGTAATAACCTATCATTTTAATGTTCTTGGAAGGTTTATAACTTTGGCTCAAAGCCAATTCTAAGCTCTATACATAACAATATTACCATGGCATATATCATATGCCATGGCACTTGGCTTAGAGCCTAAGGAAATAGTTAAGAAATGGTTTGAAGGATTATATCCTACAGTATATGATGCATATAATACTTATACCTTGCATTTACTTATGGGTATAGAGTATATACTATGGTTTAAGGGTTTTAAGCTATTTCATGGAATTAGAAGGTATATGAAATCATAACGTAGCATGACTATAGAGAGGTGGGTTTTGGAGTTTGATATCGGTAACAGGATGGCTCCATTAATGCACCTTGGAGTTTGTGGCATCCCAAGCTTAGGGCTTGGCTCATGGACTTGGTCATTTTGCTTGGTTTGTTTTCTCTCCACTATGTGCAGTGAGGTGAAGGTGACTTCTAGGATGTCGAAGGTATGTGTCGTCTGGTTTCACTGGATTATGGTTTGTATCTTGCCTGATATGGATATCATACTTCTCATTCTCGTTGTCGTTTTGTGGTTGTAGGTGATAGGGATGTGGATAATATGTATGGTTTGTAGCGTGACTGCAAGCCATGGGATATCATTACCATTATGATAAGCCTACTAATAAACTCAATACTCACCATCTCTTGGCTTGAGACTAGGTTTTAACTTGTCTTGGGTTAGTCTACTTGTGTTTGGTTTGTATGGTTGCATTTGGGTTTTAGGGGTTTGTCTGTATCATGATAGAGATCTGTTGGTAACACCACAACATTGATTTTTAGTGTTTTGGTTTCGTTTTCTTTCGGGTCTGTATTTAATAATGAAATGGATGTAAATTTAAATAGGGACTCTATCTGTAAGGAGAAACTTGATGTCATTACAGGCTCTGCGTGTAAATTGTAAATTCATGGTTTGATTTATAAAATATACATAGTGGCAGCACCATTTCTTGCAATGGTGCCACGACCATTTGATGACTGTGTAAAGTTGATTTAAGACTTATATTTTTTGTGTATATGAATATATATTATGTTGTTGTTATTTAAACTTGGGTTTTATGAGGCGTTTGCCTTTGGGGTTGGACTGTGTAGAATTTATTCCATTATTTGTATTATCTATGAGAATGTATATGTTGACAGCACGTGGTTGAATCCATGCCATGAATGGCATGAGAATTTTCCATGGCTGTTACAATAGATTAGAAGTTTTAGACTTACATTTGGTGTTTATAATGTGTAATGGAAATGTATGGTAGATTGTTTGTTAATTTTATATGTATTACTTAGAATGCCAAGAAGGCTAGGGGCGTAACCCTGAGTAGCAATCGTTTATGTAGGTAGATTCGCTGAGAGACATAGAATTGTTATTTAATTCATTGTGTAATCATTTATGGGTTATGGCCATCGATTTACAGCATGTATGGCTTATAAAGGTCCTACGACCGTTGTGTCAAAAGATTAGTTTGATTTACAACCCACATACCAACTGTGTATAGTGTGGATCTGTGTAATAATAAAAGTACCTCACAGGATTCTATCTTGTCTCACTGCTTCTGATGAGGTTTATATTTGGATTATTGTGTATAATGTTATTATGGCTTTTAATATAATGAGCACTGTACTTTCTTTTAAGTATGATAAAATGGAAATTGGTTGTCTACAAGATTCGTTCCTGCGACGTTGGTGAAATGGCTTGGTTATTATATGATTTCTATGTATAGATAATAATTTGGGTTCTTATTTGGGCATTCTGAGTGTCCACAGGACTCGATCATGTGATCTCCTTGTGCTTACAGGGTTATTAATTTAATTATTGTAATGCTACTTTGGTTACTTCGTTTATATGATGGGTGTGAGTAATAGTAGATTGGACTATTTTGACTAATGGCATACAATTTTGGTTATGTAAATTTGTAATATTATAGGGCTGTAAAATTTGATTTCGAAAAGGAACTAGAGCATAGACCAATCAATGGTCTCAATAATTGTTCTATTTATTTATTTATAATAATGTTTATTTTAGTGGAAATGATTTGGTTATTAACACGAGTTTATTTATGCATACCTTGAAATGTATTCAATGGTATTTAACTTGATTTAATATGGAATGTTTATAATATGTACTTAGAGGTAAATATTATGTTGTAGATTTGATTTATAATTCTACTTCTTAATTGTTAGTGTATATATATATATATATTTACCAGTAGTATACTGGTTATATACTAATTAGTTTTCTTGTTAATATATTTTAGATGATACTAAATCAAATCTATGTTTTAGTTCAAACATGGATCTAAGCTAGTAATTATATGAACATGGCTCTACTAACAAATGAAATATGTCAGTAGAGTATATACGCTAAAGAACAACTAGGAAATAGATCTGAAATAAAACCTAGTTTGTAGGAAACATAGTTTAAATACTAAGTATAATACATAAGTAAAACTAAGGTGCAAAACCCTTCATGAACATTTACACATGAATTAGAATTTTATAAGTAAACTAAATTAATAAACCCTGGATAAATCTAGCATAGGAAATAAATTACAGCCTAGGGTTATTATTTTAAAATGTAAACCCTAGAAAATTTAAACAAAAACCGAACACAGAGGGATATAAAATGTAATGTAACCATTTACCTAACACAGGCAGGAATGATTCTAGAAAAATGGAACACGAAGTGTAGGGCTTCATACCTATAAATCTGAAGCTCCTTTAATGGATGAACCTCCACACTCAAATAACTAGTATTAACAATTGATAGGAAGATATGACCTCTATATTAGATGATCGAATCACTTGGGAAATACCACGTTCCATGCAACCATGACCTGAAACTGTTCCTGGCTTCAATATCGGTCTCCCTAAGCTGGTTCCAACATGCAAGTAGCTTAGAGCTCCTAAGGTAAGGTTTCCTAGATGGTATATTAGATATAGATTAGTTCTCCTTTTTCCCTTTAGGAAAATGTTCTCCAAGAAATCTCTTGAGACAAAAAAGGTGAATAATAATGACTCCCAATATGATATATCAGAACACCAATCATTTCCTTGGATTGAGACTTTATAGACAGACTTTTCAGTCAGAGGGACAGTTAAATTAAGAAACCTTGATTTCTTGATTTAACCCTTTTTAATTAATTTGCGTAAATTTTCTTTAATACTTTAACATAGGAAATTTCAACTAGTTCCTAATTAAACTTTTGTAGGTGTTGTACTATTTATTATCTTTTAATAATAAATAATAATGGATGGAGCTTTTCTTTCTTTCTTTCATCATTAATATTATTACTATATTTATTCTTTATACATACCATGTATAAAATACGTAATAATATAACATTTGTTAACATTTGTCTTTGGGCATCATATACCATGATCCCTATACTTAATGACACTTCTTTATTAAGTTCAAATAGTTATATGGTTAGGTATACTAAGCTAGGAAACCCTAAACATCCTTACATGTTGGATTCCCTCGTATAACATAGTAGTTCTTTATTACTTGATGAGAATACATAAATTCAAATTTTCATTTAATAACTTATAAATAAGTCTAATGAGGTCAATATTATTCTCGAGTCATTTTCACTTGAAAATTATTAAATTCTTTTCAACAACTCCTAGTGCTTACCAGAGCACATACTCAACGATAAAACAAGGAGTTGCAAACTTAGTGCAATTTTAGAGCTCTTCGATCAACACTAATGCTAGGATGTGCTTCTACGATACACCTAGGGATACAATGGCCAAGGATCCGATGTTACAGAGCTTATGCTCAACAACAACATGGAAGGCTCCATGGCTTATTCCCAGCACTTCCAATTATCTTTTCATGTGTTCCAAAGCTTCTCGGTCAACACAAATGTAAGTACTTATGTGCTCCAAAGCTTCTTTCTCAACACAAAATATTAACTACCCATGTGCTCTAGAGCTCCTCGCTCAACAAAAAAAATATCATCAGTCATGTGGTTCAGGGTCCATGCCCAACACAAACAAGCATATATATATAATCAATAATTAGCTTATGCCCAACATATAAAACAAATAATCATGTTCATATGAAGTGGGGTGTTTGACACAATATATCAAAATAAAAAATCAAGATAACATCATAATCAATAGGCTCATTCCTATAATTGTTCGGTCCAAGATTTGGGATATTACATCATCTCATCGGTGCAAGAAGGTATTTGCATGGTTGTAAGGATCATGAAATATATTTTTTCAGGTGTTTTGAAAAAAATACAAATTATATTTTATTATAAATAATATGGCTACGCCAAATACTTTTGATCGACTATGTATAAGACATCGAACTAATCCAAATAGAAAAAACAATAATCACCTGAGCAAAGTAGGGACTATCAAGATCAATTAATAACTACAAAAAAATATCACTGTCACTAGGAGGTGGGAATGAAATCTGATTTTTGACAAATTAGACAACAATGAGAAACAATAAACTAACAACTAGCACAAAATTATGTCCATATTACTTTTTCATATGATATGCATCGATAGTCAATTTGCGGAGGCAAGAACATGATGAGAGCACGATTATCCTTCTAGATCTATTGCTTATGTAGGTTAGTGATGGAAAGAGTTGAAATGTTTTCTAAACATGACATTATCACTATTATTTTTGGTTAACTTATCAATTTAAATCTACCTCTTCCCTCTCAGTTTAGTAGTGAAAATGGTGCTCTTTTAAACCTATCTCCCATCTGGGAGGTGAAACTCTGGCCTTTTCCTCTATGCACTATAATTAACGTGATATTTTGATTGGATTTTATATGTGATATTCATAAATTGGTAGAGAAATGGTAAGTCCATGAAATCTTTGTCATAATCATTAATTATATTATATGTACATTTTGTTTTGTATTTTATGAGAGTCTAATTTTTCTTTTTCTTTTTTTGCTTTTGCAAATGCCATCGGATCTGCAATCCTAAAATGTTGCCAATTTAATTATGAAAGACCCAAAATTTATTAGAAAATACCCTCATGCTCAATAGTGGTCTTGAAATATTACAATTTGGAGCTTTTTTTTATCCATCGATATTTCCTTGGAGGAGGAAAGACTATTGGATCTAAAATGGCAATGGTTAGTTTTTTATTTTTGTTCTATTAGGTGTAGATTCTTCTATTTTAATTAAAACTTATATAATTATCCCTTACATAAATTCATTTTCAATGCCTGTGAAATCAGTATTAAATGAGGAAGCAGTGGTCCTCAAACCCAACAAAATGAGGTTGTGCCCCTAGAAAAAATCCAAATTATAATGTTTTTTTTTAATCTGTCACAACCAACAAACAAAACATGGATGGACTAAATTCACATGGTGTATTTTGGGAATGGTGATATTGCTGACCACTAGGGATGACCTCCAATTCTCGGCTTTATATATGATATGAGTGGATCATACACCTAGTCCTTCCTCTAGCTATGTTGGAGAAACACTAATCACCTAATATTTTGTAAAGCCCAGGGAGATATAATCCATCTATTATTTTTATTATCAAGTAGATAGAAAAACATTATGGAATCATTGTATTAGAAAACAGGACCACGGAGCAATAATAGATATACAGTTAAAGAAAAAAACAAGATGCAAAGCACATTAAAACGTTACATAGAGACACATATATAACATGGTTCACCGAAACGATGGGCTATGTACACAAAGAAATTTCCAGTCCGTTTATTATAGTCCAGAAAGATGAAGGGATACACCCTACAGCAAAACCGCTACACTTCCTCTTCACACTATCACAGTCTCTCTTCCAATACATTACAATACCATACTCAATCATTTTACAATGCCTTTTTTTATAGGGGAAATACAATGGGAAAATTTTAGGGTTAACCCAATACCATGGGTCCGCAATACTATTGGCCAACACACATCTCAAAAAAAATTCTCGGGGGCTCCGCCCTTGGACCCCCTTTTCGAGGCACTGCTCCAAACCCCAAGGTAGGGGGAATGAGTGTACAATACTCCTTGCTTACAATCACAATTGAATAATATCTCTAGATCTAGAAGATTAGGCTCCACAAACAACACATTGAATGGCAATTTTAAAGAGGGTCTTAGAAGCAACCAAGTCACAGCTAGAGCTCGAATGGGAAGTGGAGTTTCATCTATTGGTAAGGTTCTTACTTAATGTAGCATTTCCAATTAGACTTGTTTGTCTGGTGGAAATATTGAAACTATCCGAGGAAAAGGGAATTAAAAACCATATTATATTTTTGGGAGGGTATATTTGGAAGGGAGGACAAATAAGCCAATGGAACATCTAATCCGATCTACCCTGGGGAATCAAAATGGGGCATAATAATTAAAAACGATGATCCATTAGAGCCTGTTCGAGTTCCAAATTAAGGAAGGAAAAAGGCTAGGGCACTAGGAGCAATTGACTAGGTGACTAACCTTGAGCACATTGACCTGTAATCTATTGCATTTGACCCCAATGCTAGTTAGAGTTTTCTTGTTTTAGAGAAACTAATGATCTAGCATATAAGAAAAAAATGCATAAAGACAAGAACATAAAAAATAATAAGATAAGGTGTTCTATTCATTTTACCCTTAGTTCCACTTCATAAACTAAGGCCTACTAGACTTTCCTTCCTTCGCAAAAGTCTTATCAGCAACTAATCCTACCTCTTTAAGGAAGACAGGAAGGATGGAAGTTCCCGGCTAGAGGGGATCACTTATTGCATAGCGAATGTAAGCTCTCCTATTCAGTTTGTTAAGGAAAATCACAACATAAGGAAGAACATAGATCCCCAAAACTCGGTAAAGGATAAACATAGTGAAGAGAAGGTTATCTTTTACCTAGCTCCCTTTTCCATGAGAGAGTGCGTGAATCCTTTCTCCCTTCTGAAAATAAGGAATTTTTTTCATGAGACTCATTGTAAGATATAGTATCACACCATTATATTTATTTTTGGGTGTTTGGTGCATAACCATCGTGACCTCTAGGTGAAACAGGGTATCCTAGTGTGTATGGAAAAATCAAGTAGTAAATATGAGGATGCATCCATGGAGACTCCTACAGTGGTAGATTGCTTGAGCAATTGAATAGCACTAGGCCCGATGAGGACTTAGGGAATTAGTTGTATCCATAACCATATGGTTGTGATGGATTACCCAAGTATTGTTATGATGAAGGGTTTGAGTTCACAAACACATATCAGTGTCTAGGGTTCAACTCGAGTAAATCATTGTTCTTGCGAGGTTAATTTATCTTTGTTTTCATGAAATTATGTTGTGATAAGTAGAAACAAATAGCTACAACAACAATCCCAGTACATGCATTCTTAGTACATCCCTTCACATGTACTTCAATTATATCTTCCTAGACTTGGTATCATAGCAATAGTGGCAATCAAGACTAATTCCTCTGTGATGGGAATCATCCTAGTGATTTATTTCACTAGCCTGTTCTTTCATAATTCATTTCATCTTTCATTGAAGCCTCCTCCAAAAGCAACCCTTTAGGACATTCATCTATGTTTTATGGGAAAATGTCCATTTTTCAATAGAATTTGCTTTACAACCTAAAATATGTGGTTTAAAATCTTCAAGACTTACTTTTTGTAAATGGTTTCCTCATATAGAGATTCCCTAAATGGAAATACATGGTCCAAAATATTGATGATTCTAGTTATAGGTTTAGTTATTCTTTTTTCTATCAGTATCCTCACCTCTATATTCCACCTTTTTAGATAAACTTACACATATGCTATCGTACATTTATCTCTCTATATGTTCAAATAAATCACTCCCTTTTTTCTATTTAAAAAAATAGTTTCAATGAGAGCTTTGTTCAAACTTGAAAGGGTGGTGTTATACCTCCAAGAGTCTCGATAGGCTGTGAATTGAGAGAACCTAGTAACTAACTCAAATTATCAATAAAGGGTATAAATTGGATCATGTTCGATGACTTGATATTCTTTTATTCACTAAAAACACACACAGATACACTTACACATAAAAGGTTTTCAACTATACGTATTCACAAAGTTTTATTAGGAGGTAAATGGATGAAGAATAGTCATCATACTAGGAAATACACACACATAATTGCATATATGGATGGCCAGCTATAATAGAAAAAACAACATGTGACTCCATTATATCAATGAAAAGACAAGATGATAGTTATCAGTCATTGGACAAACACAGATAAATACAAGAAAACATTTACTCATAGTTATGGAAAAGACAGAAGCTGGAAGTCTAAACATATATAGTGAAAGAAGCTTCTATTTCAATATGTATTCAAAATTTATTTCATATATGAATGGATTCAAATGTTCAAATTTGAACCACTCAGTCTCCAGGACTACACCCCCCATTTACAATGAAAATAATACGAATTTATAGAAATTACAAAGATAAGTTTAGATCCCAAATTGCTGGATATAGAATTTATAAACATAGAAATTAGTTGTTGTTTTCTTCGAAATAAAATCATAAAATAAACTAAAAATGAAGTCTTGAATATTTAATAATTTCTAGCCACAAATATCCTTGGAATAAGATTGATTTTCTTAGTTGATCTTTGACTTTGTTGATCATGCTCCTAGAAAATTTGGATGCTCTACCTCTTATTATTTTCCAAGTGGGATTCATCAAATCTGGATATGTTCTTTGATGTTGTAGAATTGATTTTTGATAAATAAGAAATCATATGATGTTTCCCTTTGCTGAAGGTGTGACATTGGATTCTATCTCTATTATCCTAGAATAATCTTGGAAAAGATACCATATTCATAGGTCAAAATAAGGCACAGAATCTACCATCTTTGATGTGGAAGATATTGTTGTATTAAGATCAGAACCAATGTCTCATGAAACAACTCTGTTTCTTGTACTTTAGCCTTGACATCTTCAGTTGTTGTTCCATGGCTAAAATTTTCACGCTCATTCCTTTAAAAATATCCATGTCATCCACAACCAGTAGCAGCTTCTTTCCCTTGAACTGATCCCTTTTCTCCCTGTCCTTCCACTCTCTATCAACAATATTCAATGCTAAGTCTAATTGATCCATGTGTATTTCTATGGGAATAATCTTAATGACCACAGTATGGCCATAGTAATCCAACCCAATATATCCTCTCTTAGACTCATATTCGATACCCAACATCCTATTGCATCAGGAGAGAAAATGCTTTGGATAATTAAAGGTATGAAAACCTATCAAATATAAGTTTAGAAGAGCTCAGAGAATCTCATCTCTAACTTACAGTGTTCGATAAATTTTAGATGAAGAGAAGGGGTTGTCTAGATATAATATAATATTGAATTTAGGAAACCGTTTCATGAGTAAGGTGGGAAACACCATGAGATGATAATCATGGACCCAAACATATTCATATTCTGGGATGATCACCTCCATGACCTTTTCTACAAAAAAATAGTTTGAAAATACATAATCCTACCAAAGTGATCGATCATAGCAAACCCCATGCCTATAAAAATAGGAAACATGTAATGGAATAATGGCTAAATATTTTGCTTCCAAAACCCATGGTAAAATTTACTCAAAAGATCAGGAGGGAGAAAGGCCTTCACACACTTAACATTTTCCAAGAGAAATTGGACAAAATAATCTTGTTCACTCAGATCCCCTTTCAAATTCACCATCACTTCTAGTTTCACTACTTATGTACAATAAGTTTTGTTGAAGCATAATGGTTCAATTGTAAAACAAAGCATCATCTTCAAGTCGCATCAGGAAATCTAATGATAGGTTTCTGGCGTCTTAAATCCAAAACCACTATTGTTCCACTATATGAGGTGGATAATAGTATATGTTGAACCTTTTGATTCCTAAATAAAAATGAAACTTCCCCTTGAGCAATTGATCCCACACCCTTTAATGGTGGAAAAGGAGTAGGTGTTATAGCATATAGGAAATCGACAAATTAAGTAAAAATTGATGAAAACTTTTTAACAAATACCATTATATTTAGAGCGCTAATAGGTGGTAACTAGGAAGATCCCTGTAATTAAACTTAGTGGTAGAGTGGTAGTCTTTGTAGACTCAAAGGATCTTATAACCCTATTTTTTTTCCTCAAAGGACCTTGTTAACCTAGTTAAAATCAATGGAATATTGGTAGTTCTAGAATACTCAAAGGACCTTGTAAAACCAAATGGTGCCCATCCATTTTATCACAATAGAAGCAAAAAAAATACTCTTTCTACTCTTCCTCCATATCACTGAGCACAACTATATCAAGTACATACCCTCTAGACTTCATCTCTATAGATAAACGCACCATCTTTGCATACATTTTTTGTGTTTGCAAATGTGAAATGTCCCCTTATATGTATTGCATATATTTCTGGACCTTCTCAATGTCACTCCACCTACAATCTGTGACATATATGTTTGATAGAAGCATATAAGGGAAAGAATTCTGAGAGTTGAGGATAAAATTATGTTCTACCACAACCTCTGATAGCTCTAGGTTGTCATGTAGTCTACAGGAAAAAACAAAAAACCTCCACATAGTAATAGTGAACTTCAATGGAATTTTGTTGATAAAATAGTATGCCTCATCAAGGTGAGCAACACAACAAAGAAGATAAACCATGCAACCATAGTGCTCCATTGTAGAACGTACTACATGATAATATTTTCTCATGATATCAAAGTAATGATGGGCCTCTTCTATTAGACCTACATGGAAGGATGCAGTCAAAACACATAGTAATGTGACAAGGTATGGGTTTATGCCAAAGTCTTTCATTTGCTCAAACACAAGGATTTCCTACCAAACCATGCATCACATATGTCGAAATCATGGATTTCTAGGAGATGGCGTTTCAATTTTCAAGCCATCGTGTTGAATAAATAATGTTCCTTGTCTTAGTATCCACATTTTTTGTACATGTCTTCAAGTGCACTCCCCATAGAAACATCATTATGAAATTGATTCTAATTATCTTCATGGATCTATATACCCTATTTTTGAAGCTAAAATGTTAGAACAAGCTTCATTATCTGTATTTTATCCTTCATTCATGTTTGTCACCATTCCTCTCAAATTGTATATCAAGACGCATGGTATTATTGCACATGATATTTCAAGTTATCAACTTGGTAAAGATAGTGAGAAAGATCGTAATGGAGAGTAGACTTTAAAGTAGAAAATGACCGAAGCATCACCAGAAGAATGCAACCAATTTGTACAAGGGTCAAGTATAGTGAAATCCAAGGCCAAGCAAGAATGGGAATCATGCAAGAAAGATGAAACCATTGTAAGAAATTTGTTGTGTTTATTGATGGGAATCAGACCCGCACTTAGGCTTGTTGCTTCTATGAGTGGGAAAGCCTTTATTATTCAATAAAAAATAAATTCTTATTGTATTTTGTCAATAATGAAAATACGTTTTTGATAGAATGTTTTATTAATTCATGGAGATGACTATTTTATGTCAGATTTTTAATTAGGGAAGATTGGTCTAGTAAGCATCATCATCGGAAATATGACTTTAAAGGAGCCCTGCCACATTACTGGATTAATATCAAGCCTATTTGGGCCGACATTAGGATATGCTCCTGGTTACTATTGAGTCTTGCAAGTGGGAAAATTCTTTCAGAGAGAGAGAGAGAGAGAGAGAGAGAGAGAGAGAGAGAGAGAGAGAGAGAGAGAGAGAGAGCTAACTAGAACAATGACATATATTTCAAGGCTTGTGCCTATTGTAGTCCTTATCGTAGTTCCATTCATGGAGTTCTTGATACCTAATTTTTTCAAACTACTCCCCATTATGTTTCCATCCACCTTACATTATAAAATTAAGGAAGAGTTACTATCTATCATCTTTTGAATAATTCAGTATATGCCAGGATTCTTGGAAGTATCAAGCTTGAAATAATCTTTATTTTTTCACTACAACAGTTATATTTGTATTAATAAAAGGGAGGGATATAGCCTAGGAGAAAAATTACATTAAAAAATACCAACAAAGGTTTGCAAAAGGAAAATGAAGGAAGAAATAGAGGATAAATGCCCCTTTTTATTGTTGAAAAATTCACATAAATTATGATACACTTTTTATTGAAAATCAAACAATACTGACCCAATAGATACATAAATTTATAAAACATGTTTCCGATGATAATTTCTTCTCTTCTCTGTGAACGTGTTTTGTTTTAGTGATCCTCATGTATGTTGTTATTATGTTATTCGATTTTGGTAAAATGTAACAAATTAAGTAAATCTTACCAATTATGGATCTAAATGAATCATATTCTCTTTGAGAACATGACCCCTGGAATAATTTTATAAAATCATATTTATGTATAAACTTTTAAACTATAGTTCTTTGTGAGGGTGATTTGTTTTGGATTCTTTGGTTGTTTGGGTATTTGAAGTTTAATGCTTAGTGCTTACTAAATAAATTCAAGTGATCTAGATTATTAGTATATAATAGGTTAGAAGATTGTACGGCATGGCATATGATCACCCTATGATGAAGTTTCATATATAATAGGTTAGGAGGAGCATGTTGTTGGACTACCTATATCTTCATCTCGTGTTTTTGGCATGGGTTCCATTCTTCCTTTTGATCCAATGGGAATGATCAATGAGTTTAGAATGCATCAACAACGGATTCCCCAAAATATATAACCATCTGGTGTCCAGGTTCCTCACCTTGCTTTTGGATATCTCCAATCCATATCCTCTATTGTTCTTTCACAACAACTTATGGCCCCCAACAACATCAACAAGTATTTGTATTGCTAGCTTGTGAGTACTTTAAGCTTCAAAATTTATATTATTCAGGAGGATAGTTTTATAGTTTGAACCTTGGATGGTAGAATTCCTCTTAGCAGTTTTCCATGTTTCTTTTAGCTTATTCAAAACAATCATAAATATTTGCATCAACACTAGCTTTCATAAGTGCAACAATTTCCATTGAGACAATAGTCACATCCTAACTACCAAGTGAATTCAAAATCACAATTGTTGCATTATAAACATCAATATTTGTACACACATTTTCAGCAAAACCAAACCAACGGTGATATGGTGGGTGTACAAAAGAAACAACAGGTTATGGGCTTGTTTCTTTTTTTGCATGGCTTATTTGGGATCATTTCTTAATATATCCAACTGTTACAAATGGATTCATGTAGTTTTGTGTAATCTTCATTTCAATTTTTCATTTTTTCCTGAGGTCGTGATTGAATAATAAAAACCATTGTCACAGGCTCAAAAATTCAAGGAAGAAGAGAAAGAAAAAAATTGCCATCTCTTCTTCAGCAAGAATATAATGAACATAATCCACAACCAAAGGAAGATTTGGGACAAGAAAAACCTAATAAAGCTTTCCATTAGGATTCACAAGTAAATGAGGTTATTAATAATTTAAGACTAACATGTTTCAACTTGTGATATTGTGTTGGAACAAATTTTGACTTACAAAATTATTTTGGACTAGGCAATGCCAATTCATCTGCACTTTCAACCATCTGAGAAGAGTATAAGATTAGATCAGCAGAAAATTCCTTATTTATCTCAATAGCAGACCAAGATCGAACAAGAAAAAGGATAGATAGGACTCCATGATAGAGAACATGAATCACAGACTGTAACATATCAACAAAGTAAATCCATTAATATGGAGCAAATAGGCACAATATCACATGCATCTATTTTTGTCTCTTCAAGTAAGTCCTTGAGAGTTTCGAGTCACTTTCAGCCAGGTGTACCTAATTCCAAAACTATATTTGAAACTACGAAGCTACAAATCCTACATTACAATCTCAACATAAGTTAGCTGCATTGGATGGATATAACAAGGCTTCTAACCTGTCCCTTTTTGATGAAATATCGTTATTGGCATTTTTTGTTTGTATGAAACCTGCAAAATCCAATGCATATATATGGATTAGTTCAACTATAATTTTACTTTGTATAAATTCTAAATCCTTGATGGAATAAGGAATTTCATAAACAGGCTAAGGATCTAGGCACACAATTAAGATCACATAGAATTGTAGAGAATTAGCATAAGGAGAGAAGAAGAAGAATTAACGAACACACATTACTGAATGATCAATAAATGATAATTGATATTATTACATAGGTAATACATCCTTATAAAGGAAAATGGAGTTGCTAGAAGACAACTCAAGCTAACTCATAAACTAGGCTTACTAATTATGATAAACCCCATAGTTGACTAAATCACTTTCCCAATATAGCAAGCACCTCATGAATTAGAAATAGCATGTGTGAGTGATGATGAGTGAAGGAAAGACTTGCTAATACTAGAATATTGAGAGAAAATAATGGAGGATGGGCTGGCAACAAAAGCTGCCAGTTTCCTAGTTGAATAGATTTACCTCATCCACAGAAAAGCAGGATAAAGTAGAAAAAGCAGAATAAAGCAGAATCTGTTATAAATCACAGTTAGCAATTCATGATTGCCATAAAGTGGTCAAGATCAACCCAGAATCAGAAATAAATCATTCCTAGGATATAGATGGCTGGTGTTGAATCTAAGGTGCAAGTGGATGCCAACTATCTAAGCTAGTGTGTAGGAAATTAATCAAATAATGATTAATTATTTTATGAGTGGGTTTATTATATTCCAACACCCCCCTTTAAGCCCGAATTTATGATTATATCGATGAACTAAGTAGAAATATATATTCATATGGGCCCAACAATAAATATATGGTCACCATTTCACAATTTATCTTGTCCAAATAAATGAGGAAAGAGGCAAAACCGCAAGGGGAAAATCCTCCCTCAAGAAAGGACATGAAGAGAAATACCAAAAATGTTGAAGTGCTGGTGTTGCTTCTGCTCCAAACTAAATGCTGATGTCTAGAGGAATCTTCTCCATGGGAAGAAGATAAATTGACTCACATGGATCAAGGACAGCTGCAGGATGGAAACTAGGACCATGTAGAACAACTAAGATCCAATGATGTTAAGGAAATACTGAAGGATCTTGATACTTGTAATCAGCTCCAATATGATGAGATGAATTGAAATTCGAACTAGTTGAGATGAAATGAGCTCTAGATAGGTGAAATAACTATCCAAGTAAATGTATAATGAGTCTCCATCTTCATTTACAGAGAGAGGATGTGTGCAAGTGATCTTGTAGGAACATATAGAGGGAATAGGATCAAAGAGTGCAAATGCATGGGCTCCATTGGTTGATATAGCCTCCAATTTCTCTATCGCAGTCATTCAACCAATCACTTGGCTCTTCATAAGACTCTTCACCAGCTCCAATAGATATCTCATAGAGACCTTGTCTCTTTAGATATGAAATCATATTCAAATTCCACTCTAAATAGCTTGTGAATGGAGAAAGAAGAAGAACTGATACTCTTGAATCCATTCAAAGTTGAACCTGCAAATATGAAAAGGAGGATTAATTAATGAACTCTCAAATATATGATATCATGTAGAGATTTGATATCCTTAGATATGATACCATGTAGAAATTTGAGAACCTTAGATTTGATACCATGTATAAATTATAAAGTCTTGATGGCATAACGAATTTCGTAAACAGGATAAGGATCTAGGCACACAATTAACCTCACATAGAATTGTAGAGAATTAGCATAATGAGAGAAGAAGAAGAACTAATGAACACACATTAATGAATGATTAATAAATGATAATTGATATTATTACATAGGTAATACATCCTTATAAAGGAAAAAGGAGTTGCTAGAAAACAACTCAAGCTAGCTCATAAAGCAACCTTACTAATTATGATAAACCCCATAGTTTACTAAAGAACTTTCCCAATCTACCAAGCACCTCATGAACTAGATATAGCATGTGTGAGTGATGATGAGTGAAGGAAAGACTTGATAATCCTAGAATATGGAGAGAAAATAATGGAGGATGGGTTGGCAACAAAAGATGGCAGTTTCCTAGTTGACTATCTTTTTCTTATCCATAGAAAAGTAGGATAGAGCAGAAAAAGTAGAATAAAGCAGAATCTGCTGTAAAGTGCAGTTAGAAATTTTGGATTGTCATAAAGTGGTCAAGATTGACCCAGAATCAAAAATAAATCATTCGTAGGATATAGATGGAAAGTGTTGACTCTAAGGTGCAAATGGATGCCAACTATCTAAACTAGTGTGTAGGAAATTAATCAAATAATGATTAACTATTCTATGAGTGGGTTTATTATATTCCAACATACTTGTCATTGCTAATGCATAGTTGATCTCTCATTGTTTAATGGAACATATTATGTCAAAACCCCATTTTTTCACAAAAAAATTAAATTTTGAGATAACATAAAATGTTTACAGTTGCAGTTAGATAACTGCTAGCAGCTAATAGAATAAACGAAACAGAAATTAAAAATAACCATTAATGTTAACACATATAGATTAATGTTGTTTTAATTTTGATATGTGATGTAAGAAATCTGCATTCGAATATTCAGTTGTACTAATGGTTTGAATGTCAAGTAGGTGGGGAGTAATTTTCTAGTTGGGGCTTACTTAGCGATTGCTAATATATCTGTATTTCTGGATCTTTACAGGATGAACAGGTAAATTTTTGATCCAGTAAAATTTTATTATGGCATTAACCAGATATACTTCATTTTTCATAGAATATATTGCTAGAGTTGTTATAGCGGATTTCACCACACTAGGTGAATCACACATTGTATGGCCTTCGCCTGTCCCGCTGCAGACTCATTAGCCCCTATGGACCACTTTTTGTCTTTTGATGTATCATTGACCATCCCTAAAAAACATTAGAAAAATGATATACGTGGCCTTTTCCCTGATAACCGTGTACATACACGGATATTCCCTCTATATTTGCGTACATCGGGATGTGTACATAATCCAAAATCCTTTGGAGCATTCCTTGACTTGGATCCGACTCATATGACTCCTGGCCTTCCATATGCCTTGAGATCACACGGATTCGACCTTTCAGTATCCATTTGAAAAGCTATATAAGGAACCCATTGAGACATTGAAAGCATAAGAGAGAATTGAGATTAACGAAACTATAGTCCATTGTTGCCAGAACTTATGCTTGAGTCTGCATCCCTTTGTCCCTTGGAGCACTGTTGTGTTCTTCCCAAGCTTTCCTTTTGCTAGTAAGCTTGCTATCGAAGTGATGGAGGATTGAGGTGGTGGAGGCCCAAGTGGGGGATTCACATTCTCCGGTTCGCAGACGTGCCGTCAGAGGTTGTCACTTGTAATCTCTTATTCATATTAATAGAAATATATTTTCCTGACCAGTAATGTGTATTTGAATGAATATTGTATCCATTGGAATATGTCAAATGCTTATACTTTTTTGATTATATATGCTAGAATAGATATAACACCATGAAATATAGTATGCTTGTATTGTTTACTTGTTGTTGAGGACGTGCTATAACAATTCAAGCTGAATATTGGAAAGCTCAACGGGGATCTACTTCAACCGTCCGGAATAAGGTACGAGGTTCGATCCATTAGTGTTAGATGTTTTTATTTCTATTTCATATTGGGAAAGATTGATTTATGGAGTCTACCTGTCTGTTGTGGTACCCCAAGCCATAGGAATTTCTCTCCATAACATAATTGGCGACTCCGCTGGGGAGTTCCTAGTAATTGTCCTTTGGGGGTTGATCTCTTGCCATTCAATGTATTTGAATTGTTCTCTCTCTCTTGTTTCTGTGTCGGGTATGGGGGCATGTATGCCTGGTAGAGCCTGATTGGTGTGAATTTAGTCTCAGCCTGTCTGTTTACCTTGAATTTGTGCATCTTTTCCTTCCTGTACGTGGGTTTGTCACTTACAGTCGCGTATACACGTGGTTTCCCCTGGGATTTTCGCGTATACACGCGGGTTCACTGCACATAGTCGCGTATACCCTAGTTTTTACCTTTTTGTGGAATATAGTGGATTTTTGGGTGAATGCTGTTAGTTGCTGAGTCTCCTTTGGCACTGCTTGAGTCTGTTAATACCTTTGTTTCTAACCAGAAATGTTTTTTTTAGCCTAAATTTTTTCTTTTAGGAAAGTTCTTGTCATGGCATCTTTGATTTTTTGTTTGAGATTAGTGCATTAGAGTCCTTTTGCCTTAGTGCTTTGCTGGAATGTTGTTTATGTGTGCTTGCAGAGTCTGGGGTGGGTAAAATCATTCTTTTACTTTTTGTATCTCTTTATTTTCAAAAAATCCAAAAAAATTTGCTTATCATCATGCATTGCATTTTGCACTTTGCATTGTACTTGCATTAGATCTAGATTTGCTTTGGAGTAATAGTTAGGACTTCATATAGGGAAATTTGCATTCAGCATTTGAAGAAGGAATTGTGCATTCACGTAGTACGCATACCCTGTTTTCATGGACACAATGCATTTGCATTGATTGTTAGGTGTGCATTTTACTTCTTGTTGCGTCATAACACCATTAGTTGCACGAGCATATCCTATTTTTGAGTAATAAAGAAAAACTAAAATCAACGCTAAATAAAATGAGTTAAACTCTTTTCTTTTCTAGGGTGCACCAACAAGCTTAGGTTTTAGGATCTTGGAATAGTTCATTGAAAGTTAATTCTCCAAGATCACTAAACAACAACAACTAGGTGTCTGTCCAGGGAGTGTGTGAAATCCTTGGTATAACCAGCATTCTCAGGAAGCTCCTCTCAAAAGGGAGTCAAGAACTAGGTAGTGTGAGGGGTTATTGATTGGGATAACCCCTAGTCAAGAACTGTGTAGCACCGGCGATATATCCAGGATTGTATTCCTATCTAGGGGCTCTTTCGGGAGTTTCGGGCTTTGCTACCCTGCCCATACGGTCAATCCCTCCTGCGAATGTCTTCCTGAGCATTGATTATATTGAGGTGAGCTTAGTGACCTTACCTAGGATATCAAGGGGGTACGTGTAGAGGTTATTCTGCATGTGTCCCGGCCAATTTGGGGTCAGACAGCATAGTCGCTTTATGCGTTGAAGCTGAGGGCCACAATAATTGGTTTCGAACCTCCGCTTGTGGTGACAAGGGCCTCTCAAGCCTCTCCTATGTGAGACATACCGGCCACATTCGGGAGCTCACTTATGCAGCCCTTGTTTGCTTGCTTTTGGCTTTAGATTTTATGGTGATTGCTCTGTGCACGCTAGTTGGCCTAGGGTTGATGTAAATAGAGAATCTTTGCTTTTTTGTTGAGTCATTGTGGAGTCGGGTGTGGTTCTGTGCCGTTCTCGTCAGTTAGCAGGACTTTCACCTTCCACTTCTCCTCCTCCTTTGGGAGAGGGGCCTAGACTGTCCAGGCGGACTATGTCACACACTGATTCACACACCATGGAGGATCATTCAGAGACTATTCCTGAGCCACCTCCTCCTATTCGTATTAACGATGGGGAACTTACTCCTACAGACGATCCCTCACCTGACCAAGCTGAGATCGGTCCTGTTATTTCCCAGATAGGATCTTTGCATGATAGACCTACTCACACTAGCGTAGATTCCCCATTGACCCATTACCGGTATGGAATGCTGGATGATGCCGAGACTCACTTTGACCCTCCTAGCACTAGCTACAGTAGTTATGTTACAACTGTTTTTCCTATGCACGATTTGAAATTTCATGTTGAATCCAATTTTGAGCCTAGCACTATGCCTAGGGGCAATCCCATGCCTTACCTTGAGGAGAGGTTTGGGAATACTAGTCACATTGCACCTTCCATCCCAGCTGTGGAAGCTCCATCTTATATACCTCCTAGGTCTAGAGTTAGTGATCCGATAGGGATTCTAGGTTCTAGACGAGTGACAATAGGCACTAGTACATTTCTTCTTACAGAGATTCCTTTGTCCTTGCTTCTGAGTTCTTCAAATGTAAACCCTCCACCTTAATCTCATGGTCCTTCGAGTTGGCACGTAGCTACAATTTAGATCCATACTGCGATTACTAGACCAGTTGTGTCTCAAGCCTACATACCACCCGTGGTTTCGGGAGTTTATGTTCATGTTTCTAGAGGTCAGATTGCTACTTCCACGACATATATCCCTACTTCCGGTATGTATATTCCTACTTCCAGAACGTATATTCCTACCTATGGAGTGTCTCATGGGGCATCGTAAGCGATGACCTATGGACCCTACTATGGGGTGCAGTATGGATAGGTCTCTCCACCTTATGGAGGCGGGTATTCACAACCTGCTTACTTTCCTAACTATGGCTTTGTAGCTCCTACTAGTTAAGGTCCACCTCATTATGCTACTTCCACGCCACCCTATACGGGTAATATAGGAGGAGGTCACTATGGCCAAGGTCATGGTGGTAATCAATCCTATATGAACCAGGGAGTGGTACATAGACCTCATCATCCTAGGATCCCTTTCCTCGCGACACTCAATTTACCTGACTTATCGAGACTTACGAACGATCCTGTGGCTCATGACCCAACTTGGCCGGCTGTCCCTACCAAAATTCCTTCGGACATACCTAAGTTCGAAGGAAAACCAGGAGAGGATCTGAGTGAACACATTACAACATTCCACCTATGATGCTCTTCCAATTCATTGCATCAGGACTCAGTCCGTTTGAGACTATTTCAACGGACCCTTACAGGTCCTGCGGCGAAATGGTATATAGAGTTACCTAGGGGTGCCTTTACTTTGTTCGACGACCTTACGATGAATTTCCTTAATCACTTCCAGCTACCAATGCGCTATGATGTTGGTACTAAACTCTTGTCAAAATTTTGGCAAGATAAAGCCACCCATATTTCTGATCATATTCAAGAGTGGCGTAGACAGAAGAGATTAATTAAAGCCTTTATACCGCCAGAATTCCTCCTTGAGTGGTTCCTCAAATCTTTATCGCCATATATCGCGAAGGATGTTTCCACATCTGGAGTGCAGAATGAGGAACAAGCCATCTTTAGGGCGCAGGAACTAGACTTGATCTATGCTCGGTCTGGTTTGTTATATGAGATTATACCTAATGCTCCTTGTTCTAGTTTCGATCCCAAGTTCAAACCTGGACCACATGCCGATGTCATTGTGGGTAGTGCAAGTAAGAAACCTGCAGGTTCAGTTGTGAAACAAGTTGCTTAGTTGTCTATCAACCAATCTGCCTCGGGACAAGCTACAACTTCATCTCAGCCTGCCCAAGCGGCGAATGTACTTGCTGTGCAATCGTTCGACCAGAAGGGTAACCAGCAACCCGGATGGAATCGAAAAAAGGGTAAAAACAACAATAATAAGAAGGGTGGGAATAAAAATTAGAATGCCAATAATAATGACAAGAACAATAAAAATGCTCGGGGGGACAAGCAGAATAAACGTAAGGTTAAGTTTCCTTGCAAGCTTTGTAAGGACGATCACCTCACTTACTTGTGCCCTAGGATGGATGAAGCTTCGAAGTTCATAGCACAGGGCCCAGCTGTGTTAACGAACCCTTTACCGCATAACTAGAATATGAACTTGAATTCCCATGATCAATCTAGTGATGAAGATCCACCTGAAACTAGTGGTCGTGGGTGCATTAATATGGTCCGTGCCGCGAAAGTTGTGACACGTGCGAAAGATTATTCTTCATCACAACCCAACCCAGGCAAAGAGCCTGATCCACCAGGAACCCCTTTGCATATTGAGAAACCTGTGGATAAACTTGAGGCTTCACCCCACATTCCTAAGGGGGTACTTAAGCATTCGGGGCATAATCCAAATGCCTGAGCCGCCCGGAATTATTCAGTTGTCGAGAATTTGGGTCATACTCCTTGTGCGATGTCTGCATTGGAAGTGCTTCAGAGTTGTCCATCGCAAAGGAAGGATTTTCTTTCTGCTCTTGGTGTGAATGGTGATGATTCTTCCTCAGTGATAAAATTTGAAACCGCAGGACATCAGCCTCGCTTGCCCTACTATGTGTCCCTTTTGGTGCATGTAGAATGTCTTAATATGATCGTCAAGTGTGCTGTGATTGACGAGGGCGCTGCTGCTTCTGTGATGTATTTTTCTTGTTGGAAGGGTCTTGGTTCTCCTGAGTTGTCAAAGTCTACGACCATGTTAACTTCTTTTGATGGGAGATCGTTTAGGCCGCACGGTATCCTTCCTTCTCTTAAATTCCGTTTGGGAGGGAAGACCGTTGCGATAGAGGTCGAGGTGGTTCAATGCACCCCTTGACTACAATCTCTTACTGGGAAGGAATTGGATGTATAGTATGCAAGCCGTTGCGTCTTCCATATTTCACATTGTATGCTTTCCTCATAATGGGAAGATTGTAACGAATGATCAGATGGCATTCAAGAATCCGCCTGTTAGTGCATCTTCGGAAGCTTCGGTTCCGAAAGTTGAACATTCCCAGCCGGCAACTAGGAGTGTGGGTGTAGGTATGTATCCGTCCCTCATGGGAACCTTTAGTTGTCCTGCACTTGTCCTCATGATAGGATCTAGTTTCGATGGTGCTTCCATGTCTACGAGATCGGTGCCTTTTCGCACAAGTCATATGGGAGATCCTTGGATTCTTCCTTCACCGAGTCCTTCGAGTGAGGCCATTGAGACGAGTGTGTCATTTCCTACAGTCATGATAGCTTACCAAGCTAATCTCTAGTCTGTTGCAGAGCCTTGTTCTTCCTCTTCGTGGACGGAGGAGGAAGACCCCTATGTGCTGTCGGCATGGGAAGTATAGTCTTCTCATGCCCACGATTGCCTTGATACGGTTTTCCCTTCAGATGAGGCGATCATCGAGGCTATGTCAAAAGTTGAGCCACCATGGGAGGAAATTCATCATAGATCATATTTCCTTCCAGAGCTTGACCTT
The DNA here is from genome assembly GCA_001517045.1 of Pseudotsuga menziesii. Classification (NCBI taxonomy): domain Eukaryota; kingdom Viridiplantae; phylum Streptophyta; class Pinopsida; order Pinales; family Pinaceae; genus Pseudotsuga; species Pseudotsuga menziesii. The sequence continues at coordinate 167,415 of LPNX010206135.1, forward strand.
TTGGAGCATGAGGATTATAGGGAGATTCTTAAACAGAAAGTTGGTAGACCCGTGATTCCATTAAGCCCTCCTGGTCAGATGGCTGATGGAAACATGGAAAACATATCGTCAACTATGCCTATCAACATTTCTCGCAACCCTGGTACAATTGAGAATGTCTACATTGGGGGGATTGTTCCCAAGATGAGATCCGCGAGTATATCGAGCTATTCAAGGAATTCTGTGATGTTTTTGCTTGGTCTTACGATGAGATGCCAGGGATTGACCCTCGGATTGTTGAACACGAAATTAAGACTTAACCCAACGCTAAGCCTGTTCGACAACGTTTACGCGCAGTAAATCCTAGGAAAGCACCCGCCATAAAGGCAGAGATAGAGAAGCTATTGAAAGTTGGTTTCATCTATCCCGTTCCCTTGACGGAGTGGGTTTCAAACCCCGTTTCGGTGGATAAGAAGCAAGGAGCGATCCGTATATGCACTTATTTCCGTGATTTAAATCGTGCCTATCCTAAGGATAACTTCCCCACACCGTTTATAGATCAGATTTTGGATGAGTGTGCGGGTAGTGAGGTGTTCTCCTTTATGGACGACGTTTTAGGGTATAATCAGATTCAAATTAAACCCGACGACCAACATAAGACCGCATTTATTTGTCCTTGGGGAACATTTGCATATCGGAAAATGCCTTTTAGCCTTAAAAATGTCGGAGCTACGTTTTAGCGGGAGATGACCTTGATTTTCCATGATCTCAAGTCCATTATTGAAGTGTTTTTGGATGACCTCGTTGCTCATTCTCGCATGAGGATGCATCATTCTTATCACTTGAGATTGGTGTTTGAAAGATGCTGGCACTATGCTGTTAGATTAAACCCTCATAAGTGCATCTTTTGCATGAAATCAGGTCATTTGTTAGGATTTATCATTTCGAAAGAGGGTATAAGAGTCGACCCTTTGAAGGTTGAGGCAATACTTCAGTTGTCTCCGCCGTGAAATATTCGTCATCTTCAGTGTTTGCAAGGCATGGAAAACATCCTATGAAGATTTGTTGTCAATTTTTCCAATTTGACTAGAGGTTTCATGAACCTCCTGAAGAAGGATACTCCCTTTGAATGGGATGAGTGATCCCAAGAGTCCTTCAATGCACTTAAGCGAGCCCTAGCATCATCCCCAGTGGTTAGTCCTCCGGATTATATCCGTGATTTCCTATTATATGTGGCCGCGTCTTCAGGGACGATTGGGATGGTTTTGGTTCAGGAGGATGAGGAGCTCCAAGAGCATGTCATATATTATCTGAGCTGAAACCTTATTGACGCAGATATTCGATATTCTCATGTTGAGAAGCTTTCCTTAGCTACCGTACATGCGGTGCAACATTTGAGACATTATATTCTCCTTCGCTAGACCTTGGCTTTTGCCCATGTCAATCCATTTCAGTTCTTCCTCACACGTAGGATGATTGGGGGAAAATATAATAAATGGATTGTCATCCTGCAAGAGTTTGATCTCGAATTTGTTTCGGCAAAATCGAAGAAATATTTAATCTTTGCAGAGCTCATATCGGATTTTCCAAGAGAGGCTGAGGAGTTGGTATGTGAAGATACGTTCATTGATGAACACATTTTCTTGATCTCAACGGCTGACCCATGGTACGGTGATATCATAGTATATTTGTAAACGCAGAGGACCCCTACTCACCTCTCGCGAGATGAGCAATGTCGATTACGTCACGTTTCCAAGAACTACCTCATAGTGGACAATACTTTGTACCGCCGTGGAGTAGATTCCCTTTTATGACGTTGTTTAACTCATGATGAGGCTGAGGTAGTGCTTAATGATTGCCACGGAGGGGCATGTGGTGGTCATTTATCTGGGCTTTCTATAGCTCAAAATATTTTTAGAGCAGGATATTTCTGTCCGTCGATCTTCAAGGATTGTATTGAAGCGGTCAAGAGGTGCCACCCTTGCCAGGTGTTCGCACGTAACATGTGCTCGAAGCCTGCCCCGTTACACCCTATTATCATCACCAGTCCCTTCACCAAATGGGGGCTAGATTTTATGGATTGCAACCCAGCTTTGGCTGGGGGGCACCATCATATCATAGTGGCTGTCGATTACTTCACGAAATGGGCTGAGGCAATGCCTACAGTAAAATCTGATGGTGAGACAGCTGCTCACTTTGTATTCAACCAAATCATCTCTAGATTAGAGATTCCGAGAGAGCTTGTCACTCAGCATGGTTCGCACTTTCAGAACTGTATGATGGAAGAGTTGGCATCCAAGTTAGGATATAAGCAAGAGCACTCCTCTTCTTACTATCCTCAAGCGAATGGACAGGTTGAAGCAGTGAATAAATCACTTAAGTCCATTCTCCGATGAACCATCGCACAAAGAAAGACGAATTGGCATATCATGTTGTACCCTGCTTTGCGGGCATATCGAACCGCGGTAAAGACTACCATTGGTTTTTCTCCATATCATCTTGTTCATGGAGTCGAGTCAATATTGCCAGTTGAATGCGAGATTCCTTCGTTGAAGTTAGCCGTGGAACTCTTACCAGACACTTCGCCTTTGGAGGAGCATTTGGTTCACCTTGAGCAACTCGATGAGCAGCGTAGAGATGCCTTGGTGACACTAGAGGTTAATAAGCGTCACATAAAGGCCCAATACGATAAGTCTGTCCATCCAAGAGTGTTTAGTGAGGGAGACTTGGTCCTTTTGTGGGATCAATCGAAAGAACCCTTGGGGGCAGGGAAGTTCAATCCTATATGGCGTGGTCCTTACGTGGTCAAACGTGTATTAGAGAAGGGTTCCTACGAGTTAGTGGATTACGAAGGGACATTCTTGGAAGAGCCTAGAAATGGGCTCTATCTTAAGAAATACTATGCATGATCTTTAGCCAAGGCTGTTTGTTGTATATTATTGTACAGCTTTTTTGCATAGTTAGGTCTTGTTTATCGTGATCGAGTTTGTGATTAGTTTCCATTTCTTGTGGCAGATGTCAATGGAATCTTCCACCTACATAGGATTCGCAGATGGTGCAAGCCGTCACACTCAACACTCAGCCTCAGCTGCTTGGGTGATTTATACTCCTATGGGTCATGTACTATCTTCGGGAGGTGTATGTCTACGGCCATCTTCCAACAATGTTGCTGAATATAGTGCCGTTATCGAGCTTCTACGGGATGCCATTTCGCATGGTGTTCTCTCTCTTGAGGTATGTCTTGATTCAGAGTTAGTAGTGTCACAGCTCAATGGTTTGTACCATGTTAGAGATCCGACGTTATTGAGGATATTCTTACATGTGATATTGCTAGAACGACAATTTGAGAACATAACATATATACACATTCCAAGAAATTATAATCAAATTTTTGACTCATATGCTAACTATGTGTTAGATTGGCATTTGTTTCATTCATTATAAATTAATCATAAACACAATTTTTAAACATTTAAATAAATAAACCGATCACCATAAAACTTTTTTATATACATAAAAAATGCGGTAATACATAATGTTATAATACAAAATTGCGGCTTTGAAAGCCACCATCATATACACAGTAGTACAAAATAGATACACTACTAGGTGTCTAGTCCTGTGGAGGTGGATGAGGGTTGTGATCATGATATGTCACCACGGCTCTAGCTAGCCGCTAGAATAAACGCACCCATGCATGTGGTACACCCACCACCTGTCTTTGCATAGCCTCAGGTAAGTCCTCGACTTGCGCCATGGGAATCCTATGATTCAGTCGCACGAAGTTGGTATGGATGCTTTGGAGCATTCGCTCCGCATCCACACCACTGATATCGTCTCCTCTTCCCCTCCGTCTATGACGTGGGAATCCCTCTGGTCACCGTGGTCCCACATCTGCACATGAATGGTAGATGTCATTATGTATTGTCACCCAAAACCATGTTTTTTGATTCCATTAATCAAGAAAACACAAAAAAATTAAATAATTCAAAAATTTTAAAAAGAGTAAGGGTCGAGATTCGTTACCTATGTCCCCATATGCTGACCCTGGTGGTAATGGCATGTCCGGGTCTCCCCATAAGTCTATCCCTACATAAGGGTAGTCCTCTATGGCAACAATCTATCGTCGCCACCATGGAAAAAAGTTTGCTGGATAAGGGTTGGCCACCCTACCGCCCCCCAGTCTGCGCATCGCGTCTGCCCAACGTCGTTGGGCCGGATATCGAACCCCGTGGAGAGGAACATCCACTCTAGGGATCAATCTTGGAACCCGCTCGAAGAAAAACGTGCTCAAGATACTGCTGAACCCGAAGTTCTGTATCCTACCTGCCTTGCACTCACTGAGCTGATGTTTCATGTTGCTCAGTAGGGAAGTGCTCCAGTCATAGATGGTCTGTGTCATGCACTCCACCGCATAGAACATCAGTGGCCGAGAGGCCTAATGGAGTGATGCTAATCCTTCTATCCTGCCCAGCGTCAGTAGTATGGCCTTTAGGCCCAGCACCTATATAGCGTTGGTGGGAACTTGGCTCCCCACCTTCTCCATCTCTGGGTAGCAGTACACAGCTATGTACTCGTCGATAGTCAGCCCATGACCTGGCCCTCCTCGGGCACGAAGGTTCACCATCTCACCTCGCCGTGATAGACCTCTTATAAAGTAGATATCCTCCACCTCAATGGTGAGGGACATGCCGTTTAGATGGAAGGACTCTGAGTCCGGATCCCAATAGTCTAAAAGCATCTGTAGTAGTCCTAGTTTCTCCCTCAAGCCACCTAGGCACCAAAACTTGTAGAGTCCGTATCTTCTTAGAGCCTCTTGAGCCATTCTGTCATCCCTTACTGCTTCCTCTACATCACCGTGCTCACGTTCTCTCCACTCTAGGACCATCCTGCATGAGAATTTGACCAAAATGTCCATTAGATTCTTGTAAATCCTAGTGCATGGTGTCATACGCGGCTGTTTTGCAAACAAATGTGTATGTATGCGGTTTCTGGTCCCTTTTCCGCGTATATCCATCCCTATACGCGAAAAAAGCCTCGATACCCACGTGGGCCGTAGCGCTCATGTAAGTTTGGCCTTTAAAAATTCATTTGACCATGAAAAATTATAAAAAATGTATTGAAATACAAGTAGAGAACATGAGTAAATACCTGGAAGAATCGATAGTGAATTCCGCCGGCTGGATCTCCTGGAATTTGTAGTTGAATATCAAAGCTCAAATGGGTAAAAGTTTCAAATGATTTCTATTTTTTACTATTTATAGAAAAATTTTCAAATATTTGAAAATTTTTACCCCCTTTCCTATAGTTTTTTCCGTTTCTAACCATTTTGGACCGTTTTTGACCTAATTGGTGATGTAGAAGACCATTTTCAGGGTCGTTTCAGCCTTTGGATTGACCCGTTCATACTGATCTCAGGTATAACGTCTATATTGACATATAGGTTAGGTTCACCACCATTTGCATTTTGCATGACCTTATGACCATGTCACTATATCGTTAGGTACGAACCCACTCTATTATGTCACAGAACCTTCTTGTTGCTATAGAGGTGGCATGATATGAGTGGTAGAGACTCACCTTACATGGGTACCCTAGTTAGTGCCTTATTTGAATCTGGTGCCCATGCTGATGTTTCCCCCTTTAGGGTGTGGGATTCCGTTGTATAGTATTTCCATGACATTTAGCAAGAGCCTCATACTCCTCTTGATCTTATGCTGGTCGTGATCCCCTGGAATCCCTTATATCAAGTTGTGGATGCATTATCATGAGCTTTTCCTTCCTTATTGAGCTTTATGCTGGCTCCCCTGACATTGTGTTTCAGCCATATATCCCGAGCTTGTCTCATGTCTAGCCATGCAGAGCCTTTATTTATATCCTTCGCAGCTTGATTCCCTTTTTACCGGGAGGGGATTTTCCCCCGAGTGTCGATATCCTACACATGTATCCTTGCATTGAGAATAGGTATGTTCCACTGCTTGGAACTAGTTTGTTTGCCCTAAATGACACTCGTCTCCTCCTATTTTTTAACTATAAAGCTAGTTTATTCTTTTTTCAAGCTTTTCAAATAACTGAAAAAGACCAAAAAAATAAAAAAACCAAAAATCCGAACAAGAAAAGATATTATCTTTGGCAGCTGTCGAGTCATATCACCTTCGAACAGAGCACTATATATCACATCCATTGGTTGGGTTATAGTTTGACTTAGGAGCTGTACTCGTTATCTGAGTTTTATCTCCACCGACTGGTTAAGCTTCCAGTCCCTATGGAGCCTCTATTGATGCCTCCTGCATCATAGAGATGTCCCAATTTGTATATCAAGTCTATGCTGCCTTAATTCAGTCACCATATGCTGTTATGCTCTTGTTCGAAGGAATTTGAAACCTGAGTCGGCCATTCCTCAGTTATCTTGACTTTGCATGTCGGCCATTCCCGGTACAGTTACTGGTTCGTGCACCTTATGATCGAGTTCTTCCATATTATACAGCCTTGATGAGTACCTAGTGCTGGATGATGGGGGATGCCCTAATGCCCTCCTTCCAGTGGATTTTGTCCCATCGACTTCAGATAATTTATTTTGGGATTGGAGTCTAGAGTCATTTTGAGTGCCTTGAGACTTGTAGTCATCAGTGGTAGGTTCTCTCACCATCGACAGTTTTGGGAATACATCAATGTCCCCTGATCGATGGATTCTCTCAAGTGTTCGACCTCAACACATTTATTCACACTTGTTAGTTTGCACTCTAGTACCTTGATTCCCATTTTCATTATTGGTGGGTGATCTCGCGTCTGTTAACGGTATACATCAATGACCGGTAATCAGACGATGAACTACTATGTTCGATCTCGACACCTCTATTCGCATAGTAGGACATGTACTCGTAGTGGTTTGTGTAGAATACCTTCCAGATTGGTGGCATCCACTATATGCCACCTCCTTGATCGTGCCAGTGTTCATGAGATTTCAGCTCTCATGACTTGTTCCAGTATATGTCAGACATTTCCATCCACTATGGAGATCTTGATCTGTTATATATCTTCCGCCTTTGTGGAGATATTGGTCCTTTGTATATCTTCATCATGGAGATTCTGATCTATGTATATTGTACGTGGCGATGACCACATATGTGTTATCATGTTTCATGCCTATTCATGGCCATTGTACTCTTATGTATCCGGGACTGCTATATGTATTTGTAGTCATATGCAGAGTTGTATTATGGTATTATGTTGATTGGGTGGATGGTATTCCATTTGGGTACCTTCATCACTTCACTTCTGGGATGGACTTATAATGTATTTCGGCCATTGTATAACCCCTCTCATCTCATACATTAGGGGGCATCTGTTATAGCGGATTTCACCACAGTAGGTGAATCACACATTGTATGGCCTTCCCCTGTCCCGCTACAGACTCATTAGCGCCTATGGACCACTTTTTTTCTTTTGATGTATCATTGACCATACCTAAAAACATTAGAAAAATGATATACACGGGCTTTTCAACGATAACCGCGTACATACACGGATATTCCCTCTATAGTCGCGTACATCGGGATGTGTACATAATCCAAAATCCTTAGGAGCATTCCTTGACTTGGATCCGACTCATATGACTCCTGGCCTTCCATATGCCTTGAGATCGCACGGATTCGACCTTTTAGTATCCATTTGAAAAGATATATAAGGAACCCATTGAGACATTGAAAGCATAAGAGAGAATTGAGAGTAACGAAACTATAGTCCATTGTTTCCAGAACTTATGCTTGAGTCTGCATCCCTTTGTCCCTTGGAGCATTGTTGTGTTCTTCCCAAGCTTGCCTTTTGCTAGTAAGCTTGCTATCGAAGTGATGGAGGATTGAGGTGGTGGAGGACCAAGTGGGGGATTCAGTTTCTCCGTTTCGCAGATGTGCCGTCAGAGGTTGTCACTTGTAATCTCTTATTCATATTAATAGAAATATCTTTTCCTATCCAGTAATGTGTATTTGAATGAATATTGTATCCATTGGAATATGTCAAATGCTTATACATTATTGATTATATATGCTAGAATATATCTAACACCATGAAATATAGTATGCTTGTATTGTTTACTTGTTGTTGAGGACGTGCTATAACAATTCAAGCTGAAGATTGGAATGCTCAACGGGGATCTACTTCAACCATCCAGAATAAGGTACGAGGTTCGATCCTTTAGTGTTAGATGTTTTTATTTCTATTGCATATTGGGAAAGATTGATTTCTGGAGTCTAGCTGTCTGTTGTGGTACCCCAAGCCATAGGAATTTATCTCCGTAACAAGAGTAAAAGTTGGCTTGCTTAAATTCAAGGGTTCTATGAGGTAAGGTACCTTCTCCTTATCTGCATGATGACTATATCAGTATTTTAATAGCATACTGATATGATCTATGTCTTTACCCTGTTGATGGACTATTGTAAGAATGGCTGTACTTAGAATAAAATTCCTTCTATCATTACTCTAAGCTAATTCCAGTACTTAGTAGAGTCTAATATTTAGCATATTAGTACTCTTACTGTAACAAAATTTTATTGCTATTGTTAATATAAATTTTCAAGATTTTTTAAGTAAAGAAACAGACCTAAATAGTGGGATAGTATTTTGATATCATCTTAATTGTTTAAACAAAATACTTGTAATACTACAAGTATACTTAGATGATTTAACTGTCCTTCACTACTAATACCTATTATCCTTGATTGAAATCATTTTTATCTTTATTTGCTTATGAAGAATACTAATTAAAACTTCTTTGAAGTTTACTCTAGTACTATAGACTTCTTACAAAATAAGAATCTATTCTAGAGTGAAGAAAATACTTTTAAATATATCTAATGTTGAATTATGATCTAAAATCATCGCCATTTGATTTTTTTATATGGACTAGCTCAAAAACATAGCTCTTCACTGTAATAATAGAATCAATGCTTATTATGAAAAACTATTAGCTTGTATTTAAGGATTATATCCTACTAGGGATCTCTCCTTAGTTGTTATTATTCCATTTGATGATTTCCATTGTTTATAATTACCAAGTTATTCGACACCATCTAAGCTTGGGTTCATTATTAAATATATTTGGGATTATAACATCACCATGGGTGTTAACGATACTCTAAAATCTCATACTCCAATGTTATTGACTTATGATTATCAATGATACATTACACTTTGACTTGGTATATAATAATATCGTTTTGATCATTCTGGAGATTAATAACAATGATTTGGTCTTGACAGCACAGAGTGGACTTTAGAACTCGACCCACTATGAATTTGATAAATTATGGGGCACGTGGGACCTTCCTCACCATGAAATGTATGATTTAAAGGTCTCCAATGAAACCTTATCTCTTCATTGTTTTGTCGATGGTTTGGTCTCTGTTACATTTGGTTTGTTGTGGCCATAAGGGCACACATGTGTTCAACTCTAGATTCATTGTTTGTGGACTGAAATGTTTCCACTTAAGTGTGGTGGTTGGAGAGACATACCACTCTCACTCATTTTTCTTCCTGCTTACCCTAAACTGTCATGAGGGAAATGTAGCTATGTCAATGTAATGTTTTTGTTATTAAGCTCTTTTGTGGCCATTGCCTAGGCTTATTTTTGATCTTGTCATCAGTGTGTCTTATACGTGATCCCCCATCATCTCTGTCACCTGCGATTTCTAGGGTTTGGCTTCTCGTTATGCTGGTTATTCCTTTGTGGCTCCATATTCTTCACTTCTAGGTGAAATAATTTTATTTTAAAAGTTTATGTTCAGACTTTATTTACAGTTTCAGTTCTACACAAAAGTTTTTAATTTATATTTTGGTTTCAAATTTGCAAGGATAGTTCGCCTTAACATTAACAGTAACAACTTCTCAATGGAACCGACGCTCAATCTACGCGTAAGCCCTGGTTACAAAATGGATCTCCCTGTTCGTGACTTGTAATGCTCTCTTTTTGTGTTAAAATAAAAGATTTTACATTGTTGTAAGTTTTGATATCAAGTCTGTTGGTTTCGTTATTTAGAAACCCCATGTCACGATATGGGTTCCCGGCTTAGAGCTGGTCTTTGTACTCTATTAAAGTTTAATCCTTATGGCCTGTAAAGCAATACACATTTTTTTTTGTATTCGACGATGTAATATTAATTTTACTATGTATTATTTATTTTGTATGAAATTATTGTTAATGGCTTAAATACTGTCACTTAGTCATATTATCAAAATTGTTTTACTTATTTGCTCATGAATTTTGAGCTAGGGTTTCCTGAATGAAACCCATGTTTAAAATAATTCTTTCAATTTATTTAAGTAGGTTCTTTTACTTGTAAAACAAATGTTGTTTAATTTAATATTATTATCTGTATATAATGTAATTTCTTAAATTTGCATCTGTATATATATTTTTGTTATGAAGATCATAACCAGTCTACAATAGTTCAATTTGTTTAATGATAATGTTCCAAGTAATATAATTCTAGCTTAATTGTTTTTCTTTTATTGAAACAAATAAATTAATAAAGGGTTTTGAGCCTGTAATTACTCTTGCAAGTATAAACCTGTTATTAAATACAGAACGGATTCTTACTTAGATAGGTATTTCATTTATGAATTTGTTATTATCATATTCTTGTTGTTTAATTTTTAGAAGTTGACTGGTTGAAAATACTCAGAACTCAGCTTTCCGTAACTTAGTTTAGTTTACTCTTTATATTTTAAATACTTTAGTAATACACTACTTGATTATTAGTAAATGTTAGACTTAGTCTAGTTAATAGTATTAGTAAATAAGCTATATGAATAGTAGTTATATATTTAATGAACTAAATGCAAACAAAGTAGTTTAACTACATTTCTTTCATTGCATAAGAAACTGGTTATTAAATAAACATATATAAATTATGTATACAACATAAGACTGTTTACCCTCTTGCATATTTTAAAAATGTATAATATACTGTGTATAAACATGGCATCTTAACTACTAGTGTATTCTCTTAACATAATAATTCTTCTACCTATAATGGAATACTACTATTTCATTATCAATACATTTACATAAACAAAGAACACAGACAACCAGGTTTTTTGTCTTTTTCATAAAAACCTATATACTACAATAAATTACTTTGCTATTATGAAATGTATATTACATCTATTCATTTCAGTTTCTTATCATTTCCTTCATCTATTTTAAATACTCTCCCTATGCTGGAGTACAATTTGGTCCTTCCAAATGTGGAAAAACACAGGTTATAATTATTTTCCATCTATTTCATATTCATTCCTACAATAATCTAACATTTTACAGCTAAATATTTTACATTTATTTAACAATCAAACTCACATTTAACTATCTAATGCAGTAAAACAAAGAATGTAGAACCTGATTAGGATGGACAACAAACAACGTTAGGAGGATGTTCCTCCATACCAACTCATGGAGAGTGCTCAAACAACGCTTCCTCAGGACCCCCGAGCCTGTTGTTGGTCCCCTTGGCTGAGAACCGATGGAGCAAGCAAACAATATACTAGGCGAATGACTTAGTAATCACTCTGCACTCAGCAGTAAGATCCTTCAGCTGGAAAGCTGCACTAGATCACTTAACAGTTAACCCCTCAAACTCTTTCCACAAATTCCCTTACCATTGAATTTCACTGAAGTTCATTCACCTTAATGATCACTTCTCTAGAATGAGCAGCCTCATCTCTCTTCAATGGTAATTTTTATAAATGTTGCCTAGGTCATTTGGGTTAGTTATCATTAATTGAGCCACCAGCTCTGATCCCACATTCTTGGGGGATCATGACCCCAATTGTAGGGAGGTTGCCACCTGCAATAATTGGAAGAGGTTTGAGGATGATTCCACTTGTATGTTTTCTCTCCACCTAGTCTCCTCCACCAATTTGACCAGTAAACACTCTTTTAACAGCTCTCCTAAGCTATTGTCTCCACCTTTATTTATTTATAATTAAAATATTTAGAATTACATTAAATATCCTTGACTGCTGAGTCATCAATTACAACTTAACTTAAAATTTAGCATATTGTCTTTAAATAAAATCAAATAGGATAATATTATTTTTGCAAAATTGGGGCATGTGGCATATTATGCCAAATTTTATTTAGTATACTGGATGAATATCCCATGATTGATACACATGTTAAAGATCTAATAGTTTGGGAATTTATTTCACACAGCTTAAGCAGTCTCATATTGTTTTGATCTCATGGGTAGTCAACTTGACATTAGAATAGAAAATTATTTTCTATTCTAACTAAATTTTTTGTTTGCAGTTACCAAATAAACTACAGAAAATGCTTGTTCCTCATCATTGGCATGATTACAAGAAAAAATACGGTCGAATAACGAATTTGTAGATTCTCATCGTGAACTGATTTGTGCTCATTCATTTTTTCTTCATGGTTATTTATTTCCCATTAAAATTTACTGCATATTTTCCAACAGAATGTAATTCCTAAATATCTTTGTTTTAGTTTTTTATCATTGAAGGGAACTTGATTCATCTCGGGAAGGAGCACATGCTACAATATCTGCAACAACTGTTGTGGAAAAAGTTGCAACTGCAACGTCTCCTATTGGAACAGGATGATGGCCAACTTCTTCCTATAATTTGGCTTGAAAAAAATTTAGTGTGCTTCAAGATTCTTTTATTTTATTCACTTTATATATTTTTAGTGTACATAATGAAGCACACTCGAAAATTTATTCCTCTTTTATCATGTTTATAGGATGTGTTAAGAAGGAATTTGTCAACTGTCCTCAGACACAAGAGAGTCATATTACTAGAATTGATGCTTCTTCTGCCTCAATAAGGTAAAGGTTTCATTTATTTAATTAAATATGAAAATATTGTTGAATTAGAATTCACATTGGTTATGATTTAGTTTTTGTCACCATGTATGTTCTTTCTTCTAGGTGATGGCTTATTTAAACCCCTCATTTTGAAACATCTATCACACTTTTGAAGGAATAAAATTTTTATTCTGCAGCAGATAGATCACACGGTCATATAAGTGGCCTATGAAATGTACTCTCTTGGCTTTTTAAACACCTTGAATCCAATACAAAACACTCATAATGTATTAAATCAAATAAGTTTTAGTTCTTTTGTTGGGGAGAGCTCTTTGCAAATTGTTTGCTAACCAAATTTGTTCAGAGTGAGGTGTCCATGTTGCAAGAAGCACTATTTTGCTTGTAGAATCTTGCATATGAGATGATATCATTATCAATTGAATTGATGCTTATCACTATTTATTTTTTCTTTCTTGTTTCTTTAGTTGAGCGTGCACTATAGATTCATAAAGGACTTAAGAACATTCCTATACAAAGCCACCATGACAAACTAGAATTATTAGCATAGATCAATCTTATCCCTAAGGATTTTTCGGTAGGGAAAGTCAAGGTAATCCAGGTATATGTGGTGTGGGGTTATTTTATTTGTTTTTCCTACTTTGGCCCTCTTTCAATAGGAACATCGAATCTAGTAGAAATAATTGAGAAGAGTTTCACTCCCTAAAACACCTATTGAAGTTGGAAATTAGAAAAAATGTGCTAAAACTATAAGTGTTTGCGGACACAAAGTTGGTGATGGAATTGGTAAAATTTGATTTTAGATTTCAAATCCTTCTTTAATGCTCACTGCTGGACAAAACAAAGGAAGTTGCTCATTTTTTTTAGTAGACCTCCTTCCACCATGTTCATAGGGAACACAATGCAAAAGATGATGAGCTGTTTAAAGATGTTTTTTCTAGATATCCTTGTGTTTTTATTATGGAGGAACTCACAATGGAAGGAAATTCTACCTTCCATTCATAAAAATATTCTAATTTCTTGTAATGATCTAAATTGTTTGTCTGTGTGTTTATGCTAGCTCTTTGGAGGACTTGTATGGCAATATTTTTTTATGACACACCCTTTTTTCGTTGGGATTCAGGATTTGGTTTTTATTATTATAGGAATTATCAATTCTTAGGTTCTAGTTATAGTTATCCTTTGATATGCGTGTTTATGTGTTGAGATATACTCAGATCCATGATAACAATTCCTTGTAATTTAGTGCTTATAAATTTTTATCCTATATGAAATCTGAATCTATAATACTTTCCATGGAAAAAAGAGGCACTTGAACTCCAATCCTTGATAACTTAAGGTTTGCTAGTGTCTTTTATTAACTGTTAATGTATAATATATTCTTGTTACTGTAGATGAAAATATGTCACTCATTACGCCACTCATCTTGAGATTTAACTCCATATTATGTTACAACTCCTTTCTTCGTATAGTTTCAGTGTCATTATCTTAGAAAATGTATTTTTGCACTTTAACTATGATCAAGGGGCCTATAGCCAACTTGGTTCACCAACAAATATTCTCTATGGAAATAAAAATTAAGTCTCTTCTCTTACTTTGTTAAGGCCATACCATGCTTCTCTAATGGATATTTGGGCTTGAATGCTCTGAATCTAGGACTTAGATGCTTGATTGGTTTATTTTCCGTCGTGCCAAGGCCAACGCTTCTTGGCCATTTTAAGTAAAATCTAATTATATTACCTGCCTATCAGTAAAACTAAAAAAAATAGTGACACGTATTTTTGTTATGCAGAATTTGCACCTTTAAGAGTCATAAAGGGAAGGAAGGATTAGTTATATGGGAGTGTTTCCATGAGCATAAAAAATGATCTCCAAAGAGCCCAAATGTTAAGCTTCTATATTCTGTTGGGAATTGTATTCAAAAATTCGTGATCATATTTGAAGTCCACTATTGTTAGGAATTTTTCACCTTCCATAGACAGAAGCTGTTCCTCTAGTTTGAATGGTTCAGATTGAGAACAAATAGTTCACAACAAGGCTGGAAGACTTCTCCTAGAAACTATAGACATTTGGAATATGATCTCTGATGGAATGATCTGGTTCTTCACCTATGGAAAAATATCTGCGATAAAATACCTGTGTAAACCCATCAAATAGAAAAGATCAAAGTACCAGAACATCATCTGTAGATCTATATTGGTGACTAAGGAATTCGATAATAAACATGCCAGATTACACATAACAAGTATATGGGAAAGGAACCAAATTTGCATTGATAAATAATGAAAGAGTTTACAACCTCTACCTTAGTTTTGATTCACTCCTCCACAAAACTGATGTCTTATCCCCAATATCTCCAAATTGCTCTTCTATGGTCACTCTAATATATCACACCAGAATGTCAAAATGCCAGCATGACTTTGCTCTCTCCTCAACCATGGGGTATGAGCATTTTTTTATAGGCCTCAAATGGATAGAGATGGTTGATATTTTGGTGGGTGAGGTGGGTAGGAGATCCCCAAGGCATGGATCTCGAGCTCAACTAACCCAGGTGAATAGGGATAAGGCCTTCCATGAATCTCTTAATCTAGAAACTTCGTGAAGTCTCTCTTTTTCACTTTTTATCAAGGGCACCGCTCCTACTCCTTGATGACAAAGTAGTTCTAGGGAAGAATCACTCTCCAAACAAATAGAAAAGGAGGTGCCACCCCCTGCATTCAAGATAACTCAGTAGGTGCTGAAGAAGGTACCACTCCTAACCTTAAGGGTAGAATCAGTGCTAGGTTTTTATATGCAAGCTTGACATCTGGATCAATGTTTTCACTTCAATATTTGGGAATGATGGAAAACATGGATGTTTAGGATCTTATCACATGTTGATGACGATATTTCAGTGTAACAAAATTCCCCTGAAAGCATGAGTCGAGAGGGATATGATAGCGGAGAGATTTGATAGAGAAAGTTATCTCTTTGAGCCAAGAATTAGCTTGATTGGAGATCAACATCAATCAGGAATCTGCAATACATCAATACTTTTTCTCATCAGCAAATATGTCTTCACCATGGATGCAGACCAATATGAGGCAGATCCATGGGAGATAATAATGAACATGGCTACTAGAATATAGTGTAGATCCACGTGATAGAGGACTCAAACTTGGACATAGCTACCAGACATACAATGTAGATCTATGTCATATAGATGAAAATTTGAGCATAGACATGACCATACAAATTTGCATCCATGTTGGTACTTCATACAATATACTCCATCGCCACTTGGGGAGAAAGCTCTGAGTGCTTTCAAACTGACACCTAGGGTCTTCATCTTGTCTTCCACAAAGTACGATTCTAGACATGTGATTACAATGATATGATGTCGAACATGGTACAAACCACTTGATTACCGGTCAATGATGTGAACTATTAACAAGTGCAAGGGAGATCATCATTAATGTTAATGATTCCCAAAATATCCTAGTACAATACACTAAGTGTGAATAGATGATTTGATGTTGAACACTTAGTCGAATCTCTTGATCAAAGTTCAATAATGTGAAAATCGTTTGAGAGAGAGAGAGAATCTGTCACTGAGGCATTCAGATCTCAAGGTACTAAACCTGTTTCTAAGACTATTTTCTAGATGGTGAGTTGATGCCGACAAGAAAATTCTCCTTGAATGAGGGCGATGATGAATCCCACATTGACGACACAAAACTCGAAACAAAGTTATGGAATGTTGTAGATAATATAACCATAGGAATGACTCAAAAGTACTGACACAAAGGTTGTTTTAACTGCAAAGGTAAACTTCTTACTCCCTTTCAAGATCGAGGGGCACTATAATAGACTTGGCAACATGACTAGACCATACAGACACATAATATGACAACGAAAAAATGTATTCTTTTGAAAGACTCAAAGGAGTGACATGAGTCATGAAAGTGGATCGACTTAGAATTTAGCTGAATACCTAATTGATTGAATGATATGGAGACAAGTGCCATGTTCAAAAGTGACAAACAACCGCCATTTTATTTGCAAAATGAACTGATTCCCTTCCCTTAATTCCCCCACCATGATTGATGGGTGCCTCTTTTCATTTTTACAAGTCCAAAGAGGGTAACAAACACTCATTTTATCTCGTCTGAAGACAAGTCCATTCTAATATATTTCGCAAAACAGAGAAAAGAGGGGTTTGTTCCCTAAACGGGTCTCTTGGTGTTTAGTTTAATGAGCCCAATGAAAGCAAAATCGGTATCGTTCATATTTAGAGAGTCTGAATGAAGATGTAAGAATACTCCAAAGGGTCCTTTTTCATATGATTTAGTCTACAGGGACCGAAAAAGTATAAAATAATACCTAAGAGAACTCTTCCAGTCATGATTGGCTGGAGTGTTCCTTTTTTGTAGATAGTCAGTTTGAACCAATAAAGAGATAACCTACCCTCGTAGAGATGACTCTTCAAATAATTTTACGAGCATGAAGAAGACAAGTACTCAACAAATTTTTTCATATTTAGGGAGTCCAAAAAGAGTTTAAAGGAGACTCCATTAGGTTTATTTTTCATGATGAATAGTTTTTACGATCCCAAAAAGAATTAGAAAAAGACTTGGAACTTTGATACTGATTTCTAAGACCATGACCAAAGTGTCAAAACAAACGCTCGAGGATTTTTTCCATTTTCTGTAAGTATGAAAAATTCAAAATCAAACTCCTCCATAGACACTACTGTTTATCTTTTCATCCCCAGAAGACTTAAAAAACTACATTAGTCTCTGAAACATTCCAATAAATGACTTTATAAACTATATTAAAGGATGTTTCCATATCAAAATGATTTAAAAATATTAATAATAATGTGAAAAATTTTAAAAATATATTTAAAAGCCAATTAAATAGTAAAAACAAGCCATTTTACTATTTACCAATTTGTGAGAGAACTTGGTAGACTTTTGGAGACATATATTCGGCTAGAGATTATAGGAGCATCCACTGTCCATTTTGTTAGATTTTTATCATTCAATATAGCATTATGATATTAGTATATTTAACTCAGAGAATAACATGCACAACAATAAAACAAAAGAGACAAGAGACACAAGGAATTTTCCTCGGGGAAACCGTAAAGGAGAAAACCCCGCAACTTCGGGGAAACCAATGGTTATTTTTACTCAAGATAAATGATTAAATCTCCATACCATGGGTTGGTCGTGTTGATCAGGAACAAAAATTCATCCAGGAATAAGTCACTAGGCTCAGAATCCATCAAAGAACACAAAAGGTCACACATAAGCTCAACAAAGACCAATGATTTCTTTGAAGTAGATTTGGCAAAGTTAAGGTAGAACTCCTGCAGGATGAAAATCCAGAGGGAATATTTTCCCCGTAAAACCTGACGAGTCAGGATGTAGTACATAAAGTTTTGGTCTGCAAGTATGGTGGTGGTGCAAAACAATATGTAATGATGAAATTTTTGGACAGCAATGACCGTAGCCAATGCTAATTTCTCCACACAGGAGTATTGAATTTCAGAATCAAGAAGATTCTTACGGGCATAGTATTCATGTGTTCTTGGGCATTCTGACCCTCCTGGGATAGAACCATTCCAATGGTAGTAGCAGCAGTATCAACACGTAAGAAAAACTTATTTGAATAGTCCATGAGGTGTATCATGGGTGAATGAGTCAGAGCATGCTTAAGATTATCAAAGGATCGATGGGCCTGGTCATCCCAGAGTAATGGAGTGTCCTTCTTGAGGAGACGCATATAACCATGTGTTTTCTTGGTAAAGTTACAAACAAAGCGACGAAGAAAGTTTTCCTTCCCTTGAGAAATTTGGAGCTCAAGGATGTTGGTTAGGGTAGGCAGGGTGAGTATAGAATCAATCTTCAGTGAATCAATCCGGATGCCATCCTTAGAAACCATGAATCCTAAGAGATGTCCTGTATCAATGTAAAAAACACATTTGTGTGGATTCAACTGTATTTTCTAATGGTGACATCTCAGGAAAATATCTCTAAGATGTGGAGGATGGACTTCCCCTTGCTGTGAATGTGTAGGGAGGTCATCGAGGTATGGCTCCATGATGTTTTTAAATTCATGAAACACAAAGGACATGGTGTGTTGGAATGTAGCTCCGATGTTCTTGAGGCCAAAAGGGAAACTTCCTATAAGCGAAGGTTCCCCATGGGCATATAAATGTCATCTTGTGCTAATTGGTGGGAAATATCTGAATATGATTATAGCCAAAAAATCCATCCATAAATGAGAATATGAAACTTCCAGCACAATTTTTGATAATCTAATCAATGTGCAGAGTTGGAAAATTGTTCTTAGGACAAGCTTTATTCATGTCTCTAAAATCGATGCAAACTCTAATGGTTCCCTGCTTTTTGTTCACATCAATGATGTTAGATAACCATTCCATGAGGGGTATAGGATAGATGAATCCTTCCTTCTAAATTTTTTTGACTTCGACGTTGATAACCACGTCCTTCCATGGATGGACTTGATGCAATTTTCTCCTTAGCGGTGTAGCTATGGGATAGGTTTTGATTTCATTGACCACAATAGAGGGGTCTAGGGCTAGGAATTTCTTCATAAGACCAAGAAAAAATATCTTAGAATTCCTTGAAAAGTGCTCTATATTCTTCAGTTTCTTCCATTAAGCAGATCTTCCCTACATGAACATGTTCAATAGTTCTACCAATATTTCAATCAGAGTTGTTTTCATAATGTTTCACAGATTGCCTTAAAATTCAGAATCTTGCAACAACATAGGTGTTTGCGAAATGTCAACAATATCAGTATCCAAGAGAGATACAAAATCTTTATCTCTCGAACTGGTGTTGGGGAGGAATGAGGATTTGTGATGATGATCCTCCCATATTGATTCATTCATCCTAATGATCTATATGATGGACTCGTCTGATGCAAAAGTATGGGAGAGATAATCTAGAGTAGGAAGAGAGGGTTCTAACCAGTAGGATAGGTTGTAAAGATATGAAGCCACAAGATGAATATCATCTATATGGAATCAGAAACAGATTCGATAGCATCATAAAATTCTTCATGCAGGTTAGGAGAGGAGGACTCGACAACTTGCTTACCCCTGTGATCATAACCAAATGAAGAGATCATATTTTATGGTTGGCATCTATGTGCTAGAAGGAAGTAATGGGAACATGCCCATAAGGGCAAAGTCCTTTAGCATACCTACCCTAATCGATTGATAAGGAGGAGGGGACTGACCTAGCATAGGGATGTTATTTGCTATAGGGGTAGTAACATCCGGTGTCTAGAAAGCAAGTTGATCAATTGTCACAATTATTCCCAAATGCAGAAACTGGAGAGTTCTAAACACCGTCGAAGCAGCAACGGTCATAGCATGAAACCAATTTATTCCTATGAGAATACTGTAGTCTAATGGGGCATCCCCTACTTCCACATGAATGGAAACATATTTCCCCCCTAGTTCAACTGGAAGTGCTGGTATAAGACCATGGGGTTGGAAACCTCTTCCGTCAAAGGATTTTAGGGTCGTCGATGATTTCATAAGCTCGGGAGAGCCAATGGATTTCCAACAGGATAGAGACAATAGAGTCCTAAAGATATTTTCCACAACTACTTTTTTTATGATATAAAAATCAAGTTGGTGAGGAAATCTATATTTGCAGTTCTCCATGTTGAAATGGATCAAATTTGTGTTATTTGAGTCCAGGGCTCCTAAGGAAGTTAACAAAATTTTGCATTGCATAGGACATCTTTGGAGCACTTATGAGGTAGGAATTTGTCATGGTACCTGAGTGAGGTATTCAACAACATTATAGAACTGTGCAACAATGGAATTAGGGTTAAAAACAACCTTCCTAAGAGTACTCTTGGGAAGATGCAAAATCATGTCAAGATTAGGCTTCTCGATACTTAGGAAAAAACTCAACGAGGATGCAGGAGAACGAGTGGGAGGAGCTTTATTTGGAGAAGGATTTTAATTTTTCTTCTCCTAATACTTGTCATATGAATAACTATGAGTTGTTAAAATAATAGTTTTCGATGACATCATTTAGACTTCCTCTTTGGAACTAGAATTTCCCTGATTAGACATGTGATCTATTAGTTGTTGTTGACAAGGAAAAGGATCAGCAAGAACTGCTGGTGCGGAGTTATTCTTTAAAAAATTGTTAATTTCATCATGGTGGGGACATTCCTTCATGAAATTATCACCAACACAAAACAAACATGTATATTTGGCATTCCTTTTTCCTTTATTGTCGTTATCTAGTGCCGTAGGCTTGGGATTTTCCTGTTGGTTTCCAAGTTTTTTATTTTTACCTTTTCCCCTTTTCTTATTACCAGATGATTGCATACTTTGAATAGCATTCACCTCAATGTAAACCATAGGATTATAAGGAGCATTAGTATAAGCATTGGGTTTCTTAGCAGTTTTTTCTATTGACACGGGTTGGATTGAACCGATAACCCCATTGATAGGAGTTTTTGCAGGTGTCTTAGCCAGGTTCATGCTGGGATGAGGAGCTTGAGGAATAAGGTAATCCAAAGTTCTATATTGGGAGTACACCAAGTCTATATACTAAGTGCGACCGATAGCATGGTCTTCAGTGACAGCACCGCCCATGACCACATCTCAGGAAATGGGAGGCAACAAAGACTTTGTAAACCAATCGGTTAAGAGTTGGTCCAGGATAAGAGCTTTAATGATCCTTCTCTACCTTCTCCACTCATGGATATGATCAGATCTGTGCGTGGATATTTTTTGATGCATAGATGTAAAAGGGATTGTACCCGTTTCATAATAAATAGGTAGCTGAAAGTGTGTGAGGAAGAAATTTTCCATTGAGCTAAAGTCCACAAATGAATGTCGTGGAAGTTCAATATACCATTTCCTAGTTATACCGGTCAGTGTACACTGAAAGAGTATTAAATGGAAAGAATCATCCATCAAGGATTTCGATGAACACCATATATGCAAGGTCATAACATGGTTTTTCAAATCATCTCCCTGCTTCCCATCGAATTTTGGAATGTCTGATGCTAACTTTACTGGAATGGTGGGCCACGAAGGGTTGTGTTGTATGGGATCATTTATCAATTTGGATAAATTAGGTAAATCTAAAGTTTCTAGTAAAGGTAACAGACAATTGAGCTCCACATACTGGTAGTATTGATAAGGCATGTATCCATCAGTAGGGCCATAGGTTAACTGATACATAGGTTTTTGAAATGTCAGATGAGATGATGTGTTTCCCGAATATTGACCTCCAGGATTAGGGCTACAAGAGACACTAGCACCATTAGGAGGAGGACCAAGAGGACAACCAACATAACCACCAGGTGGAGGACCACCATAACCACCAGGAGGAGAAACACCAGGACCCCTGGGACCACTAGGAGGAGGACCTCCCAGCTTGCCGAGGGGAGGACCTCTATAAGGTGGTCCTCAAGCACCTCCAGTAGTATGAACATGTATTCCTCCCATCTCTAACATGTAAGAACAGTTGGGTTTCCCCCACGATATAAAAGCATTCCCATGGTATGGAATTCTAGTGTAGGACATTTCTGTAGGGGTAGGTTTGTAATTCATGTTTTCTATAGCCATTTGATTTGCTGGGTAACCATAACCACATGAGGGTTTATTAAATATAGGTTGTACCACTAAGGCAGGACCTGAACTTGAAGTAGTGTGTATCATATCTATATTGGTGGGAGGAACATATATTGTAGATTGTCCTACTACACAGGTTTCCCTATTATTACTAACGACTCCACTAGTGGGTAACGTAGGTCATGCTAGGGATCTCCTCTCTATGTTATAAGGTACAGACACTAATGCAACTGAAGGATTCTCCCAACCATAGAAATTGTGTGGTGACTAGAGACAGACCTAGAATTCAAAACTGTAGGAGCAGAATTGGAGGTTTTACTTGGATTACAAGAAGTCTCAACATATCTTGGATGACCAACAGTAGAATATCTAATTTTGGCCACAAGCCAAGGATCTGTGTTATGAGGTAATCTAGCTAATATAGATTTAGTGTGAGGTGCAGGTGTGGCAAAAAATCCATCTATCCTTTGCATTCTCTCTTGAAAATATCGTCCATAGTGAATAGATGCTTGTATTTGTCTATATTGTTCTTCACCTGGAGAAGTTTGTTCAGGAGAGGTTCTATTAACCTCGAATGAGGAAATGGCATGACCCATGTAAGTTCTCAAAAATGGAGCATCCAGGCCATACTTAGGTGCATCAGGATTATCGGTATGGCCTTCCATATGCGGATGAAAGGAAGTATCATCCATAAGAGGATTTTGAACCAAAGGATTAATATGAAAAGTGAACTAGTATCCACTTTATACAACTATATTTTCTTCCTCATTGGAACTAGCTGTAGATCCTTGGTCAATGGCTTCCATTGGACTTTCTCTCGTAATAGGAGGAAAATCATGTGGTAAGCCGTGTGTTCTTATGGATTGTCTCAACTAAAACTCAACCAGATTGAATAGTCACTAATCTAACCTAGGGTTTCAAAACTAAGAAAAAAATAAAAAAAAATTCTCTTACTCAAGCTACAAGCCAACAAGCAAGCTTAAATGATAGGATGAGCTCAAATAGTCGTCCTCTCACCAAGATTGTCAAGTAGGTGTAACTCGTGATTTACCACAAGGGTATGTGCATAGTAATCTCTGTGAATGTTGTTTTCGATGTATTGTTCCACACAAGACGTCCAAAGGGTTTTTCTCAGATGGATAAGGTATCCCAGTGGGGTCTCCCAATATACTCAAGGTACGTGGGAGCTTAAATTGGCAGTAGTGATGTCTAATGCACAACCGGTCACAATGGGCCTTTTGATATACAATCGAGTATGTGAAGTACCTTTTTATATACTTCAAGGTTATGTGAAAGTTCGTTCAAGATACCGATGGTATGTAGAAGAAAAGTGCAAGTCTTGTGTTGTAGTGCGAAAAATGTAACGACATCTCCTACATTTTACGATGTCCGAACACTTCTCTAACGTATCACTCAAATTTCTATACAATTTTAGACCTATAACTACTGTTAATTTTAAATTTCAAGGTTAGGTGAATGTATGGAATTTTCACATAAATGTAAATTTATGCTAGTATGAAATGCAAGTTCATTCACTTTAACATTCAGAGTATGCCTAATTATGGGAAGGAGAGAGAGTATTTTTCTTTTCAATTTTGATTTGAAACAAAAAAATTTCAAAACAACTACACTAAACAATCATTTTCCGAGAATACAAGGAAACAAAACATCTTCAAATCAAATATTTTGAAAGCGATCAAATAGGGTAAGATCTCTTTCTTAAGAACAAATACAAAAAGCAATCAAAGGCATATTCGATATTTTTGCAATTTTTCTATTAAAATGGAAAGATCTAACTTAAAACTATTACTATTTTTCTTTTGATGAGATGAAAATATGAACTAAAAGGAATAAAAATTGACATCTAAAAGGTTATGAGGCTAATCAAAGGTCCATCAATTTGTCCTCAAACAACAATACAAATGAATCTCCACAAAAATATTTTCTTTTTTCAGAGTAAAAAGAAATCCTTCATTAACTTAACGGAAAAATGGAAATAAACAAACCAATCAGAAGAGTCTTTCTTTTCATTACTATCCAATAGTAGGAAGAGATCTAAATGAGCTAAAGCTTCCAAGCACTCCTTTCAAAATGATCAAACTTACAAGAATTAAAAATGATCAACCTAACCTAGCCTGTTTTATTCTAACAAACAAGCATTTACCACATCAAAAATTTCAGATTTGAAACACTCAGGTATTTGCAAACAAGTTTGGACAAAGCGAAGTGAAGGCAAGAAGTTAAAAAACCACAAAATTTCTTTCCAAATTTTTAAAAAGTAGAGGTCTGGAAAAACCTACTTGGCACTGCTTCTAGAGGGTTGTTGATAGAGCAGTTGTGAGAAGGCACCGCTTCCTGCTAACTGCTCACAGGTCATGGCACCACTTCTTGATATCTACGCACATGTGGTGGCACCGCTTATTTTGCACTACAAATTTGTGGTTCCTTGCAAATATTCAAAACATAATAAGAGCATAAAAACAAAGTTGAAATTTCAACAGAAAATGGGCCTCCTAAAAAAAGAAAAAATTAGTTAAAATAATAAAATAATATTTATTAATTTTGGAGGAAGAAAAGAAAAAAAATACTTTTTTGTTTGTATTTTCGACATATCTCCCCATGTTTTTACTCAAATTTTGATCGGGAGAGCTCGTTAGATGCATAATTAAATTCTGCATCCAAATAGTACCCACTCGGCATACTTTTGAGGGACCCAGCGACCTAAACAGAAAGAAATACCTAAAAAATTTGATGATGACATCATCATCATGTTTTTTCAGGTATTTCTTGTTTTGGGGGTATTTGGGTTCGTCAAAACTATGCCGAGTAGGTACTCTTTAGATGCAGAATTTAATTATGCATGCAACAAGCTCTCTCGATCGAAATTTGAGAAAAAACACGGGGAGATATGTCAAAAATACAAACAAAAAAGTAGCTTTCTTATGTTACCTATCCCCAAATTTATATTAAAAAAGTTTTTAAAACCTATACACTATTTCAAATTTAAATCAATTTCATTGTCTAACACATGATGACATGGAATTTGAATTAGAGTTAAAAGGCCCATTTTGAGTTGAAATTTCCTCAAATGGGAAAACCAACATAAAAAATGATAACTTAACAGTAATTAAGAGCATAGAATGTTAGGATGGCTCAGATCTAAAGAGATCCGATGATATCAACCAAAAAACTAACTAGATCAGATGGTAAATCTGACTGAAATGATAAAAGTTGGAGCTTGGATTCAGACAAGTGTTCGAAGGCTAAGGAAGATCATATCTGTTGAAGCTCTTCCCTAGTGGAGTCACCATATTTGTTGTTAGGAATTTCGCACCTTCTGCAGACATTAATTGTTCCTATGGTATGAATTGTTCATATCCATAACAAAAATTTCACAACAAGGTCGAAAGACTTCTCCTAGAAACTACATACACCTGGAATACGATCTCTGATGGAATGATGTGGATTGTGACCTATGGAGGAAGATCTCCAAGAAAATACCTGGGTAAACACATCAAACACAAAAGATCAAATTACCAGAACATCATCTATAGATCTATATCGGTGACTAAGGAATCCTATAAAAAACATGTAAGATTACACATAACAAGTATATGGGAAAGGAAGCAACTTTGCATTGATAATAATAAAAGAGTTTACAATGTGTTCGTTAGTGTTGACGGACTCCTCCACAAAACTAATCTCTTGTCCCCAATAGCTCCAACTTGCTCTTCTATGCTCACTCTAATAGACCAGGCCAGAATGTCAAAATGGCAACATGACTTTTCTTTGTCCTCAACCATCAGGAATGAGCTTGTTTTTATAGGCCTCAAATGGATATATATAGTTGATATTTTGGTGGGTCAAGTGGATAGGAGATCCCCAAAGCATGGATCTCAAGCTAAACTAACCGAGGTGAATAGGGATAAGGCCTACCACAAAGATTTTGATCTAGAAGATTAGCGAAGTCTCTCTTTTTCACTTTTTACCAAGGGCACCACTCTTGCTCCTTGATGACAGAGCGGTGCTAGGGAAGAAATGCTGTCAAAACAAAGAGAAAAGAAGGTGCCACTGCCTGTCTTCAACACAACTCAGGTGGTGCTGAAGAAGGTACTGCTCTTAATCTTAAGGGTAGAAGTGGTGCTAGGTTTTAATATGCAAGCTTGAAATTTGGATTAATGTTTTCACTTCAATATTTGGGAATGAGGGAACACATGGATTTTTAGGATCTTATCACATGTTGATGACGAGATTTGGGTGTAACATCCACTAGGATCTGCAATATACTGACATTTGAACTGAGTTTGCAGGGACAAAGTGCTGATATAGGAATCACTTTCAGAATTCCATTAATACCTATTGAAACAACTAAATTCATATCTACACATATAGGTAAAAATGCTAGGAAATGGGGAATGCACACCTGTGAACAAATGGTAATAACAACTTTGAGGAGGGTGCAATAATACAAGCTATGTTTACACCTTGGAACGAGAAATGGAATATATTGCTTGGACCACACCAAATACTATTGTTATTTTGTTTATCTCATATTTTCCATCAAAGGTACACTACATCTATGTAATAACGATTATTTACATAAAATAAGGATGCATAACTGTTATCCGTGGATTTGGTAATTAGTGTCTTAATTATCAAGCTCATTTTTTAATTTATTGCATGCATTATGGATTTGTTATGATCTAACATGGAAACTAATAAATACGAAAGGAACTGTAAATACCATCTATATCGTTCAAACCCAAGGAGACACAAAAAAATAAGAACTCAATATCTTGGGATATTACAAAGGATATGGTTACACCAACTTGAGATCTTCTCTCCTTGTTGATCTTCTCTAAGAATGTAATCAGCCTGAAGAATTATCTCCTTTTTCAATAATTATTTTCTGCCGTGAATGGTGTATGCACACTGTAGAAGACCTTATATCTTTGCTAATCATCCCTTAGACATGCTATATGGAACATTCTATGCAACTGATCTTGCATGGTTATCAAACTACTCTATGACATCATTGAATTTTACTAAAATATTTTAAGCATGGTTGAGGTAATCTTGTACACCATCTTCATATATCTTAGTAGCTACAGCATATTGTTACACTAATAGAATTTACATATATTTATAAAATAAAATGTATGCTTGATAATTCAATACTTTGTTGAAACCCACAATAGACGCAAATGCATCATCAAGTCATGCCAACCAACAATCAAATTTTTTTGTGTAAGTTGTATAATTCCCCTTGGAAAGGTCCCTCACATCGTGGGTTATAGTAGCTACTGATTCATATCTTGAGCCTTTAGTTTTTGGAGACACCAACAATTTACAGCCTAGAATAATCTTAGGACTGAAGTGTATAGTTTTTTTTTTTCCATTGCCTGTCATTCCAAAGAAGAAGTGCATTAAATGCAATATCAACACCTTAGGAACTATTTCTAGTTTTATAGCTTTTCTTGCACTTACAACCCCTTCCTTGGCTACTGAGATTATATAACCTTTAATTGATTTTGGCAAAAAAATCAAGAGCATCATCAATAGTATGAAAAACTTATCATTAAATTTCCAAGGGAAGTAACAAGAATGGTTGAATTGTAGTTGACAACTTGTTATCTTTTCATTTGACAACACTCCTCAATTTCCCTCCAAAGATGGAACTCAATTCTAACTCTACAAAACCTTGTGTTCTAGTTATTGCATATCGATTTTTAGAGCCAACATTCTCCCAATCATCATCTCCACTAACTGTAACTAATGACAATTTTTTCTGCCACAAGATCCATTGGGGTCTCTTCCTTGTATCTTAAGAAGTTCATTATGCATATGATCCATAAAAAATTTAATAAATTCTTGGGAAGCACCACCTTGCCAATCATAAATATCAACACCACGAGATTGATTTTTCTAATCTCATGTTAATAATTGGCTATATGCTTGGAAAGCACCACCTTGCCAATTCCTGCCAACATCTTGATCAAAACTTACCTTCCAATCCCCATCTACAGTCCCTGCATTTTAAGATTGGTCACTTTCTGCCTCTCACTCTGAGGATCCTCTTGTGAATTTCTTTGTGTTTCTCCCAAAGCATTGGACTAATTTTTTATGGAACTACTAGAATTGCTTCTCCCCAAACAATTAGAATGGTTACCAACATGACCATTAAAATTCCAAATGTGGTACCCACACATGAGACTCTAAGTTGACCATGTGCATGGGAAGGGTCCACAACTGGAGGAAAAAGTGAATTTCTTCCTGAGAGAAAGTTTATGTGAGGTCTCATTGGTTTTAATATCTTATACAACATTGTATATCAAACACAATCAAAGGGTGTGATTTTATATGTGTGATTTGCAATCATGGTTTGTGTTTGGGTGTATAAAACAAAAATTGAATAAGGTATTGATTTCCTCCACTATCTCAATCCAAGATTATGGAATGTGTATTTTTTGATCTGTTTATATTGATTAATTATTTTTATTATAAATGATGTGCATTGCAAGATCTCAGTTATTTGATGTTTGCAGTTTTCTCTTCAATATGTGAGAAACAAACAAATTTTTTGAAGATGCTAAGTGGTCAATATGCAGAATAAAAGGAAACCATTACTGCAGGAACTCCTCTCTCTGAAAATCAATAAGCATATAAAGCAATACTTGAGGCACTTACCAACAATATTAAGCAAAAATTCAATGGGTTCCTTGAGGCATTCTTTGATTTGTGTTTTTTTGTCATAAGATTTTTTGGCTATTCATTTATTGTTTTGTGTGTTTTTTTGACATTCTTTGATTTGTGTGTTTTTCGTCATAAGAGTTCATTGTTTTTCTACTTTACAAGTGAGTTTCTTTATTGGATTTTGTAGTAGTGAACTTAACTAAGCTGGCCATTGAGTATGAAGAGCGTCTTGTTGAGGCTTTGCGAATGAGTATGAAGAGCCTGCTGATGAGGCTTTCAAGTGGGTAAGTATGGGTTAATTGAAGCTGCTGCAGGATCTAAGTATGGCTTAGCATCCAAGTACATGTGGGATGGTTTAATCATTGTAAGTTTTTGAAATTCATTGTTGTACTAAATGATTTTCATGTTGAGTTATCTAGAGATAGTTTCTGAGAAAAAATATATTTATTGTAATACTTGAAATTTCATATAATATAATTTGTGTGGTTAAAAACTTATATGGTTGTACTTTATATTATTTATAAGTGTTGTAATTAACTAATTAATATGACATTTCATAATTCACATGTGTATTAGATGATTATAAATAATGTATGATTATTTTTTTAATTTGAACATAATATCATATTAAAAATTTATATTGATTAATAATGGACACCATTAAAACTACTACCGGACATAAAAAAAAAAACTAAAAATGACCGAATTAGTGACCAAAAATTGCATATAAAATTACCAAAAATTGAGAGATATGAGACCAAACAATGAGATATAAATGACCAAAAAAACAACCAAATTTCACATATCAATGACCAAAAAGTAGTTTTGGTGGCTAATTTATGGTCTTTTGTCTTTTATTATGCGACCAAATTTGGTCATATTCTAGTTTGTCATGTGGTCATTAATTTGGTCATAAACGTGGCCATATATTTGGTCATTGATTCAAATATATCACCAAATTAATCACCAACTGACAAGCTATAAATGACCAAAATGAAAATGACAAATTTTGGTCGCATAATAGAAGACCGTAAATTATCCACAAGTGATCTCGAAACAAAAAGGTGGCCATTGATATGTGTGTTTTGGTCATTTTATAAACAATAGGAAATAATAAAAATTGACAATAATTGTTGAGGGAGTATTCGAAATTTCTCTAGGTCACACATGAAATAAAATGGTTTAATGGGAGGATCTACTTCTTTTTGTATATTATGAAAGG
Organism: Pseudotsuga menziesii; assembly: GCA_001517045.1. Lineage (NCBI taxonomy): Eukaryota > Viridiplantae > Streptophyta > Pinopsida > Pinales > Pinaceae > Pseudotsuga > Pseudotsuga menziesii. Next base: position 197,776 of record LPNX010206135.1, read on the forward strand.
ACTCTATTCTCTTTTACATCATGTCTATCAACATTATGTCATTTGAAGGGGGATATTCATTTTTATTCTTTTGGAAGATGACCATGAATGCTGCTCCATTAAAACTAGATTGGGAGAAAACATTTTCTCCTTGAAAATAGGACCTAGAGAAGTTTTTTTCAACATAAACATTTGTGAAGAAAATTATACATATTATTAGCAATTTTAGGATCTTAATTTTAGCCCTTTTTGGATTGGATAGGACTTGAAAGGTTTCTATGCTTTAGGATTCTAATCCAATAACTAGTTAATATTGATTAGTTGATAAATAAATTAATGTAACTTTTAAATTCTTAGAGTTGTGTATTCCTCTTTTGGTCCTGCAAGTATCTACTTGATATATCAGAAAGAAACCAAAAGACATGGGTTTTTCCTAATATTTATAAGTTTTCCATAACAGCTACTAAAATTGTTAGTCCCCTCTTTTAAGTAGTATTATGTGGCCCTAGCATAAAGGCTCTAAAATTGTAGTTTAAAGTTTCTGTTTAGATTATTATTCTTGTTTGAACCTTTTTTTTTAATTTTTGTGCAAAGTTTTCTTAATGCTTAGCATTCCCATTCAACAATTTGGCATGATCAATTGGATCGAACTAAGTTAATATTTCCTTTGATGACTTAAAACAGTGTTGTGTATTTTTCCTTCTTACAAGTAGTTATGTAGGCTTATTAGAAAGAACTCAAGAAACTGTAGTCATTCTAACATTTTATAAAATTTTCATAAGGTCAAGCTGAGAATATTCTCTTATATGTGCCATGATTTTACTTGAGTCTAAAGGCCTTTAAGTGTAAAGGTTGTTTGTTGAATTTAATTTTAGTTTTGGCGAATTTTATCTTGAGCAAGCTAAGGATTAGAGGTTACATTTTATTTAATGCTAGAGAATTCTAAATACTACTTTTCAATATTTTGAATTACTCTTGATCTTCTCACTCTCATTTTGTTGATGTCCATATTTAAGGTTTGTTGCTTGATCCGGAACAGATTAAGAAAATGGTTGATGAGTTCAAGCAGGTTATTATAGCTACCATGAGTAGAAAACATGAGCGCTCTAAGAGATCAATATATGAGGATTTGATGTAGAGGATGGGGGGTTGTTATAAGAAGAGAATTCCAAGGAGGATTTAGTTTTTAGCCATGTAAGTTAGATGCGAAAACCACTATTTTTTTTGTTGGGGAAAGACACCTCATTATATCTAATAGCCTCGACTAACCTAGCCTAATTTTTTAGATTGGAGAATGCCTTGGAAGACTTTTAAATTGTTAAAATCATCATTTTTACCCTATTTTGATATACGTGTTTCCTTCATCACTCCAATGTTAGGAACAATACACATGTGATAATGAAATAAAATATTTTTTATTCCTATTATGATAAAGAGATGCATCACTCTACAACTAGTTTTTTTACATGTAATCGGTTATAAGTCAAACAACACTATTTGTACCTTGGGATCTACTACTACCAAATTGTGGGGTGTATTATGAAGGTTGTTTTTTTTTCCTTCTACATATTTTGCAAGGAAAAAAACATAATGAAGAAGACAAACTTGTGGGAGTCTACAAACTTGGTAGATGTAAGCATATGGATTAGTTATTTTTATTCTTATTTTGATTATATTGAGACTAAGAAAGAAAATTTGGACATTAGGAACCAAATTCATAAGACCATACAACATTAGAAAAAATATGAAAAAATAGAGAATGCCAAACGTTTAGGGTAGGAGCAACGAATTTCTACTGCTCATGTCCTTAAGTTGTGAAAAATGTTTCATGCACTCACCACTATATTAGATTGAGTTCTATAATATTCTCGGTTTGTAGACTCTAGGAATATTTAAGGAATTATGTTTAGGGAACATAATATCTTATGTTTGAATTCCTAATGGCACCAATAGAATCTGAATATATGACATAGAATTTTCATATCAGAATCAATGCAATTAGATCATGGTAGACATTGATGGTAAAAAATGAAACAAATGTTACAAAGTTTACCATTAAGTGGTTATATCAATCACATCCCACCAACTATGTATTGTTGATATTATCATGTTTATGTAACATCCTTGAGATTCCATGTGGAACCTTTAAGATTCCATATGGAACTTGGTCTTCACTCTCATAATATTGAGTAATCAATGAAAATTGTTCTAATATTCACATGGAATAACTTTAACTTTAACAGGGATACTAACCTACCGTTGACATGGTATTTCTTAGTAACTATTGCTTGTTCAAGCATAGGATCTCACTTTAGCTTGCCAAATCTTGACGAGGGCATAACATGGATTTTCTTTGTGATCCTTCTAGAATACATATGTTGAAATTATGATGACATATCATTTGTCCATGTATCAACTAAGTCATGTTTAATTAGTTGTGCTAACATCATAAATGATGATGTGGTACACTTTAGGCATGGAACTTAGTCTTCACCATCATAATATTGAGTAAGCAATTTCAATTGTTCTAATATTGACATGGAATACCTATAACAATGATAGGGATACTAACCTAGCCTTGATCTGGTATTGTTTTAGTAACTATTTCTTGTAGAAGTGTAGACTATCACTTTAGCTTTCCAAATATTTCCCATGGCATAACATGGATTTTCTTTTTGATCCTTTTAGACTACATATGTTGACATTATGATGACATGAAATGAGATATTATTTGTCCATCTATCCATCGACTCATGTTTAATTAGTTGTTTTAACATCATAACTGATGATGTGGTACAGTTTGGGCATGCCACATGCCTCTCAAATCATTATTTTTTTGTAAGAAACAATGAAATGCATACTAACAGGGAAAAAATAGAGTAGAGAGTATCATAGTCTCGCTACGGGAGCCTGAGACTATTTATCCATCCTCTGAGTCTTTCAAAAAAGTTATAGTTCATGTTGGGTTTTTTCAAAAAATAAAATGGTCTTCCCTTCCGAGATCTATGAACATGAATCGACATATTACATAAAATAAAAAACAGAGATTGTCGACTCACATGAAAATGAGACATTTCTGAAATAGAGATATCCAAAAAGGCAGAGGGTCGCAGATGGAACGAGGGTTGGAGGTGGAGAGTTTAGAATGTATAATCTATGTCTAATCCTTCAAGCGTCTGCTCTAGGATGGGGAATGATCCTAATTCATCCTCACAAGTTGGTTGAATGGAGGGTTGTAGCTCCTAAAGTGAGTTTGGAAGAATTGCATTATTTGAGGCCCCACAAACACATTTTATTAGTGTCGTTATAGTGGGGTTTTCTAGGAGCTCCTGCACCAGTGCTCTAGATCTTTTTCTGGTTGCAGTTATTGCCCCCCCATGCCACGATGCTCCATGTTTCTACCACATGCAGTATCATCATTGTTGCATGAAAAAAGGTAAAATACCACTAGTTAAAATTTGCTTCGAGGTTTCTCAGGTACATTAGAGGAATTTTCAACTCAAAATGGGCCTTTTAGCTTTGATTCAAATTCCATGTCATCGTGTGTTAGCCAATGAAACTGCTTTAAATTTGAAATACCGTATAGGTCTTAAACTTTTTTTAATATAAATTTGGGGATGGGTGTCATAAAAAAAACTACTTTTTTTGTTTGTATTTTCGACATATCTCCCGTGTTTTTAATAAACTTTTGATGGAGAGAGCTCGTTGGATGCGAAATTAAATTCAACATCCAACAAATACCCACTCAACATACTCTTGACGGGCCCCGCATACTCTTGAGAATGAGTCGAAGTTATTTGGATTGGATCACAGTCAACACTACATTATCTTTAGCCATGATCACCTCCTAATAAATGAATTACGAGAAACCCGTGTAAATAAGGAAGGCCATAGCGTGGTGCCATAATTCGAAGGTTCATAGCATGGTGGCAGAATTAGAAGGTTCTGGTTAGAAGGAGGTTCTGGTTCAGGGTTGTCTCTTTCCTTGCTGCTATTGCTTAAGAAAGTTATACAATTCTAAGGCATTGGGAGGCCATCAAAATAAATATAAGAAGTAGCTCATTCTGCGGCAACTAATTGCCTTGACTAGTAACTTGCTCATTCTATCATTCTATGTTTGCTTCCTATAGAAAACCAAATTTCATTCTGCATTCGGCAACTAATTGCCTTGATTAGTAACTTACACATTCTATCATTCTATGTTTTTTTCCAATACCCATCAAATAATCAACCTCATTTTGATCAGTGATCACAGAAATTTCCTGCGGAATCGATGTCAAGCTCATAAAGAAGGGTATAAAAAAGGGCCAGCAATGAAATCGGATTGGCTTCAAGCTCATTAACTTTTGTGAATAGGGCCAGAAATGAGTTCTTTGCTTTACCGTCAGAAACGAATATCCTCCAGAGCATAACTTGTGCTTGACTTGTCTTACATCTTTGATGCATTGAAAATTTTAGATTGTTTGGTTGCATTTTGGAAACATTCTCACTCGTTTGTTTCTGTTCAAATTTTAAGCTTGCATTCCATTACGCAGACTCGCCATGAAGTGTGTACAGTGCACTTCCTAGACGTCCTCTTTAAGTGTGTTTACAATCAGCTTAATTCATAAATTTATGTCTTCTCTTTATAGTTTATGGGCAGTGCATATATTTTTCGCTTAGATAAATATAGATACACTCCCTATAACCTATCAAGGAGAAAAATTATATGCAGATGTCAATCTAGGTCTACCAAGTTTACGAACTGAACTGATTATATCATATCAAAAAATATTGTTATGAAGTGCACTGATTATATTAGAATAATATAGACGAAGTGCACTGTACATATTTCATGAGCACTATAGGTATAGACGAAGTGCACTGTACATATTTCATGAGCACTATAGGTAATGGAATGCAAGCTAAAAATCTGAATAGAAATAAACTGGTGAGAATGTTTCCAAAATGCAATACAACAATATTAAATTTTCAATGCATCAAGATGCCAAAACAAGTTAAGCAACACATCTTGTGAATGTGTAGCAGAAGACGTTCTATAGTGCTCTTGAGGATCTTCGTTTATGATCGCTTTCACAGAAATAAAAGAACGCATTTCTGGCCCTTTTCAGAAAAGTTAAGGAGCTTCACATCAATTCAATGTCATTTCTGGTCCTTTTCAAAGAACTTAATGAACTCGAGTCCGATTTCATAAAAATGTGTGATAATTGATGAAAGTAAAGTTTATTATTTGATAGGTACTTTCTCTGCAATTCAAAATTCTAAGAATTCTTTTTATTCAAAGAAAACATAAAAAAGTAGGTTGTTGCCTTATCCTTCATTTGATTTTATTGTGGTATTTTTTATGTATCTCCTTATTTATTTTTTTTAATCTTGAAAACATTTCATTTATGGAATTAAACTTCATCTAACAATCCTTTTTTAAACTCAACTTAGAATCATGACTAACACTCCACAAAGTTCTTTGAGCAGATAACTTTTTTTAATAAAAAAAGAAAAAATAACTTATTATTAAAATCAAAGTTACATAAAACACAAGAATAAAAAATCTTATACAACAAAGGGACAACCAGTAAGAGAATCCAACTATCAAATATCTCTCAGCTTCGTGCAAGTGATGAATCTTGCATGTCATGTATCTCGTAAATCTACAAAGCAACAAACAGTCTATGATTTTATAAAATCCTTTCACATATTCCTTTTATTACCATTTTCTAATACATTTTGGAAGATAATATCCACATCTCCTCCTTGTCAGATCCCCCTCATGGTGCCTTTCATGTTTTGAAAGATCGAACAATAACAATAGCTGTTCAGTGGTGCTTTTCTTCACACTTCCACGTGTACCCTCCACATAGTAGTTATGGGATCTGACAAATGGCAGCTCTTCTACATCGGCTCTCTACTCGAACCTTTCCCTCTGCATAGAGCTAACTCTCAACTCTTTCTCTTGGTCAGCATTTACGGCCTTCATGTGCCCTCTCCATCCGAACAGATTTATAAGGTTGGGTGTCCATCCCCTACCCAAAACAAGTTTTTTTTTAATGAAAAATAAAAAAATAATATTGTGAATAACAACTAAATTAACACACATTTTATTCTAAGAAGAGCCACGAGGTGGCAATGCCCCGTGAATGTTAATAGCTATTATAATTAGGGATGAAATATTTTGCATCAATTTCAAGGAAATTTGGAAATGCTATCTCAATTCTCAACCACCATCAAGTAAGAAACCTTCAATAAAAATATATCTTTTTAAAATTCATTTTTTTTAAATTTTTATAAATCTATTTCTAAACAATATTAGTTTAGTAAGTATACAATAACTATTTCTATTATAAAAAGTATTCTTACTTTTCAAGATATCTTGATACTCTGACTTTTTCAAATGCCATATATCTTATGCTATAATTGCAACAAATTCTCTTAAAGTGTATATATATATATATATATAATTCCATTAATTCTTTGTATCTCCAATACATGAACCAAAATGCATCTAGTTCTCACACAACTTATTGTAAAAAAAAACAATCAACGAGTTGGTGTTGTGAGTCACTTATTCTTGTAATTGTATTATGTTAGTTAAAAAAACATTGAAATTGCTATTTATACTTGATAATAAAAAGATATGTTTAGAAAAAAAAATTTGTAAATAAGGATGACTTTTAAACTTGCTTGGAGATAAAACCCTAAAAAAACGGAGCGAATGGAAAACATTGGTGTAATGAGGGATCCACGTAAAGTTTCTGCATCATTTGGAACATTTTAGAAAAATGGCCAGAGGATAAAGTCTTGACACAAGCTCCGAAAGATGATAATGTTTTCATATTTGTCATTGGAAGCTATTCCAATCACATTCTTTTAACATGGAATTGAGATAAGCTAGGTTGCATGCAAACAACGTGTGGACTCTACCTCATAACATAACCATGCAAGCAATTGACATGTAAGTGGTATTGGGCACTCGGAAGAGTGGCTTCATAATTATTCAATGAGCAGCCATAAACCTGCCACCTAGAAGCCTCTCGAGAAACCAAAGCAACAACATTAAAAGAAGAACTGACCTGCATTTAAAATTTGCTGACATCACTTCAAGGTAGGGTCTTTCAGTATGGGAATCCAAACCAAGGTCACCTTGGCAGAACCAATGATAATTTTAAAAAATCAATAATTAAAAAAATACGCAAATAAAAGTTGTCATACACTATAGAAAAACCTTAGTCTAAACTCTGATTTTTTTAAAATTGCTGGAGATTGATACATGTGACCGATTCATATATATCCCTATGGGGTACATAATAAACCTATTAAGAGAGACTAGCATAATGAAGATTTTTATTATCTTTGGCCAAAACCACCCAAGCTTGGCTAACCTAATAATATCTAATCTCTTTTGACAAGAAAATGGAAAATGTTTTTTCTTATTTTTTAAACATTTACAACGGAAAACCATGGTTGATAACATTAATATCAATTTTTGAATATTTATAGGGTGGAGGTGCAAGCAGATAGCAGGAAAACATATAATACGCTTTCCCTACTATCTCCCTCACCTCCGCTGAACAAGGGTATGTTTAATGAGAAGAAACAAATAATATCCTAGGACAATCAAGATCTCCATTATTGTGATTATTGTCAAAACTAGTCGACCAAGTGGTCTCACTTGAAAATCTAGCACAATGAAGATCTCTATTATTGTGAGTCAAAACCACTCGACCAATTGATTTGAGGTGCTCACCCAACACATTACAATGTAGTAAGAAAAGGATTTTTAAAGAATTCATTACATGCATTTATATGGGCCCAATACCATGCGACCAATAACAACCTGTTTTCATTGAATCCAAGATTACTTGGATGACTCATTTATAGAATCAAGGTGAACCTAAAATTATATATATATATATATATATATATATATATATATATATATGTATGTATGTATGTATGTATGTATGTATGTATGTATGTATGTATGTATGTATGTATGTATTTCACCTTTTACAATTGAAAACATGGGTGGAAAAATCCATAAATGTTTCTAAATATTTAGAGACTGGGGATGGGGGATAGTAGGGAAAACATATAATATGTAATTTTCATTACTATGTGGTGGCTGTGAGGGGCGTTTGAAAAGAAAAGTTGTAGATCTTAGTGTAGGTTTTTTAGTGATCAAGTATTGTAAATAATATGTATTTAAATAATAAGGTGCTAAGATTTCCACTAGATCTATGCCAATGGAAGCAAGGAGTTTGTGAAATTTCATAATAGCGATGTAAGCCAAAATTGACCAAGCTATGCTTATTTAAAATTTGTCATCTCAAAACCCTAGTTACTCAAAGGAGATCCATTGAATATTAGTTATTTATTCAAAACCTTATTTTTATTTTTAGGTTATAACAAGAAGGGTGTATTTTACAAGAAAAACTAATTGTTATACTACTGAATATTTCATAAAGGATTACAAGGAATGACGTCTACATATATCTCTATCTCTACAAATATTTTCATGATGATGGTACCATATAATGGAACTCACATAAATCTAACAAAAATCTAACAAGAGAATTACACTTCTAAATGAAGCACATAAAGAAACATTTTTATGCAATATCTCATATCAAGAAAAATGATAAAAATATTTGTAGTTTTCTACTTTCATGTAAAACATTCTATCTAGAAGTTCACTGATGTATTAAAAAGGAAAAGGTACGTACTTATAGAAACCTAAAGGCAATATAAATTCATCATTTTTAACTTGGAGAAAATATAGAAAGTCCTCATACATAATATTCAAAGCACACAAATTGAAGTTGAGACTATTCACGTTCTTAAATATTTGAATATTACTACATGTACATATGTTTTTTATTTTGATTTACATGCTACAAATATATTGTATCATCTGTATATTATTCTTAAGTATCCTTGCATCGAATTAGTCTAGACAATTAATATTAATGTGTCAAATAAATTTATGAGGCTTTGCTACCATAAAAAGAAATAAAGAATGTAGGATATCTATATTAGCTAATCAAAATAAAAAAAGGTACCCGATGAAGAATTCATTGCATGAAAACTAGTTCCATTACCAAAAAAAAATCATATAAAGAGGTTGAGGTGAACTAAAAAGGATATTCTATAGAATAACTTGAAGCACATACTTGGGAAAGCCATAAAAAGCAAGAAAAATATAACAAGAAACATGTTTAAGAGTCAAAGAAATAAAATAAAAAAAGATAATTTTATTGCATATCACTACCCACACCATCAGGAGAGACAAAGGTCATCTAAACAAGGTCATGAGCATCAACAAAACTTATTATGTACCAAAATGGAGCATAGAAGGAAATAAATATGAAGGCACATGGATAATTGAAAGCAAGTAGTGGAAATGTCAAAGTAGCACAATTACAAAAGATGAAAAAATGGGGAAACCAAAATCGATATTAAGGTGGTAAGGAAATAGGTTGGACCAATGCCCACATTTCAATAGGACTGTGGTTGGATGTTCATGTTATGTACTAGTTGACAACATTTCTTAACTTATCGTATTATATTCCTTCCATTCATAATTTGAGAAAAAAGTATGTGAAGGGGGATGGAATGTAATGTGCTAAGGGAGGTATCTAGGGGGAATAATTTATGTAATGTGGATATAATCATAGAACAATGTCCACTTGGTAATTCATCACAATAAATAGAACCACTAGGTAGTTAAAGACAATGAATTTAACCAAAGACTTAAGATATTATAACATAAGAGAGTACCCACAATGTACAAAAATATAAACATGGATCACAACTCTCATATAGATAAATATATGAATATGCAATAACTCCTTAAGGAATAACGAAACTTCCTCTAAATACCCCAAGGCATTTATATATCCAATTCACATGGTCACTCAACAATGACTACATTACTTATATATATATGCATTGTTTACTCAATTCACTTGTGGGACCTTAATGAGTATGACCTTCTTTTCAATAAAACAAAAAAAATGTATTTGATGTTTTAAAATAAGAAATCAAAATATTTTTGTACTATCCAATCAAGCTTCTCTACTTAATCACATAATGACATTACGTAGTATTAGAAAATACACAAAAATATTTTATGATGGTCCAAAAAATATTCATACATATAAAAAAAGAATTAACAATACAAATTGTTAAAATCATAACTATCTAAAAACTACAAATCAACATTTATGCAATTTTTAGTAAAAACAAACCTTTTCCAAAAGGGTGACACTTGAACTGCTACTAATTGATTGATGTAACTAGATTATTTTATTACGATCACGCCTTCTTGCAATATTACAACTTTGTTTGATAGTTCATCAAACTTTTTGTTGAATGTCCATGTAACTATGAGCAAATGATATTTCATCAAAATGTGTTTTCTTTTCCAAACACAAGGCCATAATTTTCCCTAAAGCCAAATTTCTAATTTGACATTTCACATCATCCAATTATATCAATAAATTTGAGTCACCAATGACACATAGCCTTTTATATTATTGTCACAACATTTTTCAATAACATACAAAGGGCATAAAAATATGCTTTATTATTGATTTCATCCCCGCCTCCATATTTTAGAGTGAAGTAGTGAGGATTTATAATGAAGAGAATGGAACCTACCTCACACTTCCATGGAGTACCTTAATAAGAACCATCAAATAGTCTGCATGGTTTAGAGAAGTCTAAACTATATTCTTGTAATATTCAAGGCATGATATGTGACATACCCAAATAACATAATAGCATGCATAAGAAAAAAAATATGTTGCATAAGGAATGGCCAAGAATATTCTTTTAATCATTCACTCTTATGTTTAAATGTTCCTACAAGAGTCCTTTTCGCAATTTAAAAAATATTTCTACGATTTATTCTTTGCGCCTTCTGCATCCCACCATTCCGGATGTTCGGCTCGCGGAAACCTCCAAATTTTATGATCTTCCTCTTCTGCTTCTGCCTTTCACCTTTTGTATGTTTCCATGTAAATTGCGGTAAGAAGAAACTCCCTCCCTATATTTCTATCACTATCAAATATTCTCCTTCCACCTTCTGTATTCCAAAAAGAGAATTGTGGTGGGCAGAAACACATATCTTCCCCTATAAAATATTTTAACTTTCTACCTTCCACCTTCCACCTTCTATACTTCAGAATACATATTGTGGTAGGAGGAAAGTCGTAATTTCCCTTATAGTCCTTTAACTTTCTTCCTTCCACCTTCCTCTTTCTGTACCTTGGAATGTAGATTGCGGTAGGAATAAACTCTTAAATTTTCTGATAATTCTTTTAAATTTCCACCTCCTTCCTTTCTTACTCGGGAATGTGGATTCTGGTAGGAGGGAAAACAACATTACCTTGTTTTGTATTATATTTTCCAAAAACAACATTACCTGGTTTTCTATTATATTTTCCAATTTCTGCCTTTCGTCTCCCTCCCTCTACCACGGAAACAGGGGTGCAGAAATACACTTTTACCTTATTTAAAATTTCTTTTATCCTCCCTCCTTCCTCCTTTCATAGGCAAATTTTGGGGTACGAAAGTGCTTAAGTTAGATGCATTTTGACTCTATAACCACGCTTCTAGCCTCCATGTACTTAAGAAAAAGTCATGGGAAACCAAAATCCTATGTAAGTGTAAAATGTGGGAGAGTATAATCTTCCGTAAACTCTACTTGAATCTTTACACTATCCTACGGTGTGTTTCACTAAGTATATTCAAACTCATTAATTCTGAAGTAGGTTTCAACAGTTTGTTTCCCACACTTTTCTTCACAATTTACCTTCATCTAAGTGCGAAAGTACTATATATGGACGTCCCTAAGCTGGGTCTGGTTTATACCATTAGTAATTAGGCTTTCTACAGGGGTCCCTTACAACTGGAACTTAGTAGAAGAACCATAATACAACCAAATAGCTCATCACAGAATAATTAAATACCATAACTAGAAAGGTCATGTGACCAAGGGGAAAATATTGGACCCATGGAGGAAATCGTGGCTTCTATAAACAAAGAGGCCACATATCAAATACAGTCATAGAATTTCAACCGAGAAGGATTAATAGATTTAGGGAAACTATATCAATGAACAATTTTCAATGAAGTAAATAGAGTAGGTGCATTACTTCCTCCATGATCTATGCATTTAAATGGAGTCATGACCATTCCTTAACCAAACATGAATACTTCTCTTTCGAGAAAGGTAAGACTCATATGCAAGGCATCAACTAGAGTAGGTGTATCATACCATTAGTAAGATATATAACCAAGGAAACCATAGTCATTCCAAATAAGGCATGAGCATACAAGAGTTCATGAGCAACGCTCCCATCAAAATAATTAGACATGTTCTTTGTCATTTTTATCAACATTCTAACACACTTTCATACACACAGACATTCCCTGAGCTCATAAATGAAAGGGAATCATGCAACATACAGGTAACTCTGTATAGAGAAATAATACACCATTTGAATTACCATTTTACCATAGGCAAGGCATAATCATTCAAAACAGCATATGAGTACACCAATTCATAAGCATCATTCTCGCCAATAAAATAAATTTGTTATTCACCATTTTGTTGATATTGAAAAGACACATATACACATAAACATCATACTCTGAGTTCAATAGAATGACATAACAAAGCAAGTAATGAAACCAGCTTGTAAAGCAATTCGTAATGAAGAGGGAATAAACACATTCCACCCAATTGTATATTAGGAATAGATATCTCCATCCTCAATCACCCCCAATCTAAGCTATGCATTCCAAGAGTGGTGACAGTCAAACTCAATCCAATTCTCTAGTGAGAAATCACTTTCCTACCTAGCAAGTATCTCTTTCATATCTCCTCACACCGAGTGCTCACACAACAAGTATTACTTGTTCCAGCATACTCAACAATGTCCCACCTCCTAGGATATGATTCCTTATTTATAATTTTTGTATTCCCTAGGTATTTTGCAGCTAATGGCCAATTCCCGCCAGGAATTTCTGCTCCACTACATCTTTGATTCCCTCGGGTGGGTCTAGCACCATACTGGGATTCCCACGCCTCGTGTAACTTCCCTCAAAGTGACCTTTCACATTCCCCAGTCTCGCATGCATAGTTCCTCATTCAATATGGTTGTCCTTATCATTCAGTTTTTTAATACAAGCGTAATGTTTCAGTTACATTTTTCCTCCAAGGACTGATCAGCATATTCCAGTTCCACCAATCACATTCAAAAAAATAAAATAGTCTTTCAAAAATATTACAAATAAATTTTATCACTTGGGGGATATTACATCCTTTCCCCCTTATTGTAACACTGTCAACAATGTTCTCAGTCATCTCCCATACTTTTTGGAAGCAAACTTGGGTACTTCTTTCACAGAGCATCTTCTAATTCCTAGGTCCTCCAGGATGATGTTATTCCATTGTACCTTAACCCAAGAGATGACTCGGTTCAAAAGCACAGTTTCTTTCTTGTCCAAAATGTGCACAGATTCCACCTGGAATTCACCCTTTAGTTCCACCTATACCACATTCCAATTAATGATGTGAGTGGAGTCATATACACATTTCTTCAATAATGAAATATGAAAAACATTATGAATTCTTAAGTGTGTTGGAAGAGAAATCTTTTATTCCACTCGTCCAATCCTTTCAAAGACTTGAAATGGTCTGCAGAACTGTGGTGCTAATTTGGTATAGCTTCTGAGTTTTAGGGACCTCTTTTTGGGATTGACTCGGAGGTAAACATGATCTCTGACTAACTGTTTATGTTGTCATTTCAAGTCAACATAACTCCTTTAGTGATCCTACACCACCTTTAAATTCTTTTGTAATTCCCAAACAATTTGTTCCATGTCTTGTAACATTTCAGGTCCTATCATTAAATGATCCATAGGGATATCCCAACTACTAGGGGTAGTACACCTCCTTCCATACAGTATTTCAAATGGGAATATCTTAGTAGAGGCCTGGTAGCCATTCTTGTATGCAAATTATGCCATATAGTTCTCCCACTTAGTGGGTCTTTCGATGACATACATCTTCAACATGTCCAAAATGACTTGGTTTGTTCATTATGTTTGTCCATTTTTTTTAGGGTGATAGCTAGTGCTGAAGTTTATCTTGGTTTCCAATCCTAAAAACAATGACTTCCAAAATTTTGATATAAACTTGACATCCTGGTAAGAAATTACCACCTTTGGCACTCCATGAAGTTGAAATATTTCCTTTAAGAATATTTTTGCAACATTGATAGCCTTTTAAGTCGATTCCACAAGTATAAAATGAGCATACTTTCTTAATTTTTCAACTACAACTATAATTGAATTATGTTGTTTTTTAGTCAATGGAAAACCTATGATAAAATCCAAAGTTATTAACCCCCCATTCCCATTTAGGAATTGGTAATGGTTGTAGAAAACATGCTGGATATTGATGTTCGACCTTCACCTGTTGATATTTCAAACATTTTGACAGGTAATCAACTAGGTCTGTCTTCAAATTGGGCCAAAACAATCGCTTTCTGAGGGTTGCTATCATCTTTTGGTAACGAGGGTGTCCTACATAAGGAGGTCTTTTCATTTCATTAAAAATAAATAGTTTTAAATATGCAACATTAGGAATGTACATTCTTATTTTAAATTAAATTAATCCTTTTTGGTCCACCTTGAATTCTATCCCATTCAAGTTTACCTTTTATGTCAGCAATTTATTTAGTAGATTTCCATATCCAACATCATGGATGCTAGCTATTTTTATTTGGCTCAACATATCACCTTCTGGTTGACCCATGGTGATCTCATACACTTTGTGAGTTCTTTGGGTGAGTGCATCAACCACTTTATTTTCCATACTTCTGATATGCTTCAATTTAAATTCAATTTCTCTTAAGAAAGCCATCCATCATGCTCAAATGGAATTGAGTCCAGGATGAGTAATCAGGTTCTTTACGTAGGTGTTATATGTCAATAAAATGAAATTTTTCCCTAACAGGTAGTGGCACCACATCTTTAAGGCATGCACTACTGCTTCCAGTTCTAGATCATGCACTACATAATTTAGTTCATGATCCTTTAGCTTTCCATATTCAGAACATGGAACATGCCCTTCTTAAAATAGCACTCCCCCCAATTCCCCCTTGCTAGCATCAGTACATACTATGTAGTCTTTATATGGGTCAACCACCTTCAAGATCGAGGCCATGGTTAACAGTCCTTTTAGATTTTCAAATCTCTTTTAACACTTCAAAGACCATACAAACTTTTCTCCCTTCCTTTGTAAGGAAATAATAGGGTATGCTATATTTGAGAACCCTTGGCTGAACCTTTGGTACTACCCGGTGAGTCCCATAAAAGATCGAATGTCAATGACATCCTTTGGCACGGGCCATTCCAAAATTGCCTTTATATTCTCTAGATCTACCATAATCCATTTTTCTGAGATGACATGTCCTAAGTATTGAATTTCTTCCTTGAAGAATTCACACTTCTTGAACTTAGCATACAACTCATGGTATCTAAGGGTTTGTAGTTGATTCTCAAGTGTTGTTCATGTTCTTCTTCTGTCCTTGACTAGATCAGGATATCATCAATGAAAATGAACACAAACTGGTTAAAATACTTGTTTAAGATGTCATTCATCAGACACATCAATGTAGTAGGGGAATTGGTCAAGCCGGAAGAAATTACTATGAATGCATAGTTCCCATATCGGGTCCTAAAAGTTGTCTTGTTAAAATATTCTTCCCTAATCCTACTCTGGCGGTAACCATATCTCAAATCCAACTTGGAGAAGAATTTTTCTCCTCCCACTTGATTGAATGAATCATTAATCAGAGGCAGAGGATACTTGTTTTGTCTACTCACTTTAATTAATTGTTTGTAGTCTATGCATAGTCTTAAAGTCCCATCCTTCTTCTTGACAAATAAAACTTGGGCTCCCCAAGGTGATACACTAGGCCTGGTATAACCCTTATCTACTAGTTCTTGTAAATGGATTCTCAATTCTCTTAAATTAGGGATACTCATTCAATAAGATACTTTGGATGCTGGAGTAGACCTAGGTAAAATTTCAATGGAGAAATCTATTTCGGCGTTGAGGGGGAAGTCCAAGCTGGGAACACATCCATAAATTCACTTAAAACTAGGTGGTCCCTTATATATGTTGGGTTTTCATTAAGTATAATTTCAACAATATTTACCGCATAGAGCTTACATCCTTTTCTGAAACACTTCCTCAATTGCAAGGAAGACATCTTCCTTAAGGAGACATGCTTACTAAAATCCTTTACCTCTCTAACAATTTTATGTTCAGCCACATAAGTAAATGTTTTATCAAATAAATTTAATACTACTTTATACCTTTCTAACCAATCCATGCAAATAATCATATCATATGACCCTATAGGAAAAAACTCAAATTGATCCTATTTACATAATCTTGTATTGAAATTTCACAATTAGCATTAAACTCAGTTACCTTCCTTTTATCTCTAGTGGCTAGTTGTACTGACCAAGGTCTTGTCTTCCTTACCTTGGTGAGATGACAATTCTCCATCCTTTTAGTAGTAATGTAACTTAAAGTAACCCCTAGATCAATTAGTATAGAGAGCTTTTGTAATATCCCCCTTCAAATAATTGCATAAGAGGACAATTCCATCAATCCTAGTAGTTCCCTAGGTTGGATGGAAACATTTGGAATTTTAATAAGGGAGCTAATAAATGATGTTCATACATTATAATGGAATAAATATTTAACAATGGAGATAATTAAATAAATACAAGAGAAAATTGAAGTGGCAATGGAGCATGGGGACACATGGAGATTATGCGGCCCACACAAGCTAGAATTTTTGTGCCACATGGCATCCTCCTCTTGCAATTTTGAATCCATGGGAATCCTAATTTTCTTGTATGAGTTATAAGGATAATACACTTCTCCATATGCATCATAGTTCAAATTTGGAATCAAGTGAACTTACATGGGAGAGGAAGAGTCAAATGGGAGCTTCTTGGACACTTGCCCTAGATTCCCTAACATCTATGACATCTATGATACCAATGATGAAGATTCTATGACATTTACAACATATTGCATAATTGAAGGCTGTCATATGACCATTATGATATGTCAATCCTAAATATATCATCTATCAGAAAAGAGGACCGCAAAGCAATAACAAATATATAGTTAAATCATTAAACAAGATGCAAAACACATTAAGCACATTATAGAGAGACACAGATATAACGTGTTTCACCAAAATGATGGGCTACATCCACAAAGACATTTCCATTCCTTCTATTACAGTTTAGAAAGATGAAGGGATACAACTTGAAGGAAACCCACTGCACTTCCTCTTCCCTCTCTCACAGTCTCTCCCACACAATCACAGAGATTGTTTACAACACAAAATAATACCATACACAGTCATGTTACAATTATTTATTTTATAGGAGAAATACAATGGGAAAATAACATGGTTAACCCAATACCATGGGTCCGCAAAATTGTTGTCCAACACACATAACAAAATTATTTCTCGGGGGCTCTGCCTCCAAACCGCTGTTTCTCGGGGGCGCTACACCTGAACCCCGTATCTCGAGGGAGTTTCCCCTCAACCCCAAGGCAGGGGGAACGAGTGTACAGTACACCTAGGGTACAAACATGAGTGAATAATATCTCTGGATCTGGAAGATCAGGATCCACAACCAACAATATCGCACTTGGGTACTAATCACAACAACTCAACCGCTGATGCACTTGTTGGACTATGCTCTGGACCTTGGACATGGAAAATTTCTTATTTTCACCTTCATTCTTGAAGGTCAACAAAAGCCGAGCAGGAAATTGGTTTCTCTCTGGTTACTCCCTTTATCAACATGTCTACAGGATTTTGGCTAGTATGTATCTTTTCCAGTTTTAATAGTTCTTCATCTATAATAGATCTTATGAAGTGATACTTGAGTTGTATATGTTTAGTATTCAAATGAAAGGATGAGTTATTTGCAAGATGAATGGAACTCTTGCTATCACTGTACAGTATGCTATTCTCCTTATTCTTACCCAATTCCTCCATGAACCTCTGCAACCAAATCATCTCCTTACTATACTTTGTAGGAGCAACATACGATGCTTCCATTGTTGAAAGTGCAACAACCTATTGCAGTTTTGAAATCCAACTTACTACTGTTCCACCCATAGTAAACACATACCCTCTGGTACTCCTCCTGCTATCTTTATCACTAGCCATATCTGCGTCAACATATCCCTATATAATAGTTCCTGGACCTCCAAAACATAATGCTTGAGAAGTGGTACCTCTCAAATACCTAAGAATCCACTCCCATGGCATTCATTGACATTGGGATTAATCTATGTCATCCGATTGGAGAAGATTGCGATGTTTGGATGTAGTATTATGTGGGTTCAATTAGACTGCAAGTAGGCACTGTCAATGAGATCGTTCAAGTAGTATTATGTGGGTATTTGAATTCGAAACAACGAATATTCCTATACTTGTAATAGAGACTACCAAGAGAGGTAATGACATCAAAAAATTAGATTTTTCTCTTTTTAATTTTAATAAATGGGTTAGTCCAAATTTTCTGAATTATTCATATCTTAGTTCCTTTCCTCTCCCTAGTTTTTTTATTAAGAAATATGGAAAAGAGCACATAACACTAGAAACTAAAGTTGCAACAAAGGAAGCATTGTCTTCTCCTGGTGAAATTATAAGCATTCGTTTGTGTACATATAGTAAGAAAGAAAGCCACCATAACATTGATATGTATGTAATCCTGTGTTACAATCCATGCTAAAGTTCATTCTCTTAGTCTTCGAATGTATGAAGGAGGGTAGAAAGTTCAGAGGAAACTTGTGGAGAGCTTCCACCAAGAATTTCAGCTAAGATTTTCCATTTATAGTCATGAAAGAAGGATCCATTTTCATCCAATATATCACAGAATTTGTAAGGGAAAGCATAAAATGTGTATACTTTGTAGACCATATCTTATATGGTGTTCGGAAATTTTGTCTCTTGTCATTTTTTGTTTTGATTACATTTTTTTTGTTTCTTGTGAATATGAGAGAAACATCTTCAATAATTCATGCGCCTCCATTTAAGATTCTCTCTTTTTAGTTCCTAGATGTGGACTCCAATGTGTAGTGATTGGGTGAGAGAAGCAGCGCTAAACGACAAACTGATAGTAAATAGATTGAAGAAATTGATGAATCTCAACCTACTAAATAAAAAGTATGTAAAAGAAATTTCCAGCCGATACGAAGTGGGATAAAAAGGATACCTCCCATTTTCCATATATAGTAATTTTTTGGTGTTTCAATTACAAAAGATGTAACTTTTCTATTGTATGAGGCTATCTATGTAGAATCTAGATAAAGAGTTGGAAACAAGCCATTCAAGAGGAGATTGATTTGATACATAAGAATACTACTTGGAAGTTAACAACTTACTACCACCAAAAATCATATTCTCGGTAGCAATTGATTATTTAAAAAAAAAAAGATATTTCTTAATGGAGAATTGGAAACATATAAGGCCAAGTTAGTGGCCCAATGATATTCTCGAGTTCCCAAGGTATTCTTCCATGAAACCTATGCCCCCAAAGACATCATTTATCGATGCTAATAGTTAGTGAGGTGTTGATAGAAACAATGAGGTTAGCAATAACAGTTGTTGGAAGCTCTAGTGATAGAAATGTGGCAATGTTTATTTTTCATTGTTTCATTTTGTAATATGGTTGGAAAGTCATCTCGTCCAATAGGTAACATGTTCTCATATTCCCCAAGAACTCACTCACTAGTGGATCATAACCTTCCTAGATAGTGTTAACTAATCTGGTGGATCATAACCTTCCTATATAGGGCTAACTAATACTGGGAGTATGCTTCTAGGAGTATGCTTCTAGAAGGGCCTATTCGAACAATTCTATTTTTCTTTCTAGCACGGATAGTTTGTAACCAAATGCTGGTGTGGAGCTAGATGTTGATGGTGCAGATGTTTTGCAATATACATACATATATGGTGTGTATTCTTTCTTTGATATGGTTCTTTCCTTTATCTATGTATGCCCATGTCAAATTAACTAACAAATAACAACCCACCTTTGGTATTCCTTATGATCATTCCTATTTGTATTCCTTACTTGATTTATTTAATTCATTCATTTATTCGTTATTGCAAGCATTCATTCATGCACTCATTTCCTTCAATAATCCAAGTGAAGTTAATTGATAGAGTGTGAGAGTATCCCCTTTCAATGATTGGAAAACCCTCAATGCAAAATACCTGAACCGAAAAACCACTTTGAAGTTTTAGGACAACATTCACCTCCTCTAGTGTTCATATACTTATGTATGAATTTAGGAAACTAGAATCAATACTAATTAAACTTGATTTATTTCCCATTTTTTCCTTCACTTGTGGTATAGATATTCGTCTAACTAGACTACCTTCAATGTCCCTTTCCTTGTATCTATATGTAGATTATTTTTCCTTCTTATTTCTTTGCACATTAAGAAGAATGTTTTAGCTTCCAAAGTCCTTTATTTTATGTGTTTTTAGGAACAAGAAAGAAGGAACCCAAGAACTGGTAGTTTGAATGAAGTGAAAGAAAAGACACAAATCCACTCTTCTCACCTTTAGTAGTTGGTTTTTAGAGTCAGAAATAGTTGGATATATGCCCATATTGATAACAAGATTGACACAAGTATAACATTTTTTTCATCTAATACATGTTTCTAGATAAAACCTTAGAATTTCAGAGTTCGCTCATACAAACATACTTCATTAATATTCATTTCCACATAGCACAACACAAGACATGTGACCAATTGTGGGAGGTTTCACTAATAGGTACTTTCCCAAGCATGTTCCAATACTCTTCAATGTTAATTCATACCAAAATTGTCAATTAAAAAGGATTCTAATACAAATTGACATAGTTTAAAAATATAATATGAATAGACTTAAATATGGATGCCATGGCTTCACCATAGGGTTTATTTTCCCCATAATCATGGCCCTTCTTTTAGAAAATCTAAATTTTTTATGTCAAACTAAAAGATTGAGTAAATAAATATGTACAATAGTATTGTATATACATAAAGACAATATTTTTGAACACCAATCCAAAACACTATCAGTAAGGATTGACCAATGCAAAAAATATAGTGATTTTATGGACATCTAGAAGCCTCTAAAACTGTAGGTCTGATATCTACACAAAAGAGAACAATGAAAGAGAAATCACATAATAAGAAAGTATGACAAAATAATTGCCACAATTGTACACATTGTACACTCTATGTGTCATTAAGTATATATAGAAGTATAGGAATTGGTAGGTGAGAAACATTTATGAAGAGTTAGATAATAAATTTACAATTGGTAAGTGAGGTATGTGCAGGGTATGTGGAGTGGCAAGTGATATGTACAAGTGTCTCCAAAAACTTGAGCTAAAAATATAAATGTAAAATATACAAATATAATTTATCATTGCATTTTCACTAGGCTACTAAACCTCATCATTTTCTCATTTCTTAGAGGAAATTATTGTCAATTCTTGTGTAAGTCAAGTAATTGATACCGAAAAGTTGATGAGACAAACACTTGGCTTGGATGAAGAACATTCTTTTGAACCCAACCTCATGTTTGCTCACTTTTTGTCTAATAGTTTTTGTACAAATATCATGATATTGTCATCAATAAAAGGAGGCTGAAAATATACAATGGTTGTCTTCAGATGTGTGACTAGAACCTATTCCTACAAGCATGAAATCTCATAAAGTTTGATTTGAATCAAACTACATATTGAATACCTAGTTGTAGTGGTTTCCCCAACTGAATGAAATTGGATCCCACGTATTGAGTGATAATATATGATCCATGCTTTATTAGTTTGAGCTTATGATGTTGTTTCCACTTGAACCTTTGTTTTTCTAAGTGAAGCAAACTTCTCTTCATCCCAAGACATGTGGAGATATAGAATCTTTCATGGAGTGTTTTGTACATAGGTTAGTTTGTTGGAGTATATCATGTACTCTAGAATGAAATTCAACAAGTTTTGAACAAAAGAAAAAAAATTTGTCTGGTACCGATGGAATGTTATTAGAGCAGAAAAAGAAATGAGAGAAAGGAGTTGGAAGTCATATCATAATTCAAATCTAGAGGACCCCATTGAGACATGCATTGATCTATTATGATTGTGTTGGAACAACTCATTCTTTGTCTTTGACATCATTTATTTTCTCTTTTGAGAAAATACTTGACTAAAATTTTCATCTATATATGCCTAGGAATAACATAACATCTTTCGTTCAATTTTGGGAATTATATTCAATACATTGTCATGTAGAACCTGGATCCTATTGGAACAATACATGTAACCATTGCAATGCTTTTTGCTTGGGTAGAGATGAAGTGCTCCTTGTTAGTGGCTAGTGCTAAGAAATATTGTAAGATGATTTTTTTTATGTCAAATGGATGACACAAAAGTTCTTCGATGGATGAAAAGATAGATCTCCATAATGTTGTATGCCCTGCTGCTTACAACTTGACAAGTGAATTTGTGCAGACCAAACAATATTATAACATTTATATTGAAATTTGATATAAAAATTGAATAATTTAAATATGTATGATCAAGAGAATCATGGATGGCTATATAAATATATACTTCTTCCACTTCCTCATCCCAATCCTAAAAATAAAAGTCACCATAGGTGAGAAAACACATTTAAAATTGCAAGTAGTATGAAGTCATGCAAGGTCAGTGGGGACTGTAAAGATAGTATTACATATTATAGTTTCTCCCACATATTATACTCTCTCTAAAATAGGGCATGAATAATATCCAAAAACATGGATGTCTCCATCAAAAGGATTCAATGTGGATTAATCTAGAGCATCTGAGAAAATATAGATCATGAATCGGGTTTCCATAAACATTTATGCCTCTTGACTACTGAGGGATCATGCATCTACAAGTCACAATACATCAACTTCTTCCACATATAAGCTACAATAATATTCTCTGTAAGTCCCATCCTCTTTTAACTATTGTAGATGATAACTTTTGTATTGCTACAGGAGGTATAAGTCCTCATCGATGGTTAGTGGCTTGCACATTAATCTGTTGCTTGAAAATCTCATATATCTACCCAACACAAATGTCTAGGTGTGAAAAATAAACTTAACCACTATTTTCTAACTTGGGAAGACTATTTACTGGGGTAATAGTTAATACTTCCTAGAACCGCACAGTTACATAAAGATGGAAGTGTTCCCAAAACAACTAAAAGATTAACACCTTATTGTCACAAGAGGAAGATTAACCAGAATAGAAAATGAATGGTATAGGTGACTAAAAGGGATAGACTAGGTGTATATTCACCAAATTTACAGCCAAACGAATCTACCTTCCAATTTTCTACTATAATAACCATAAACTCCTCCTCTTATCAACATTTCATACAATCCCCACTACAATATATGAGTGATTATTCTACGAGCTACAAAAAAATTGTGATAATGTTCTAACATATTGAGGGATGCACCATCCAATGAACATTTGGATAGGCTCATTACATTTGTTTTTTTCACCAGCAAAGCTGCTTGTTTCCTACATTCCAACAAGTCAAATTTCTTGATTAGTTTTTTACTTCATTTATTGAAGGATTTGTTGGCACACAATAACAAGCATGTGTTCAGTATCATCCATAAATCTTGTTACTAGTTTTTTTCTAGTTTTATATGAAGACATAAACAATCCATAAATAGGTTATTCACTTTTTTTTCTTACTTTTGTAATCTATTTCCTCAACAATGATAGACTGGTAGATCTAAAAATATCATTGTTACCTTAGTTGTTTACATGATGTTTTATTCACATCTTTTATTATTTTTCAATCTCTTTTCTGAGCAATAATAGACTAAAATATTTGAAAACATTATAGTTATTTTCCGATACCACTTTATAAATTCTAGAATTTATTTCAGTAAACTTAAAATGAGTGACTCATATTTTGTTTCAATCAATATTGGAAGGGTGAAAAAGAAATCATAAATAGTAATTGTCTTAAAGGGTTTGTGTTTAATGATTTTGGGAAGTGGCTAAATGTAAGGGTTAAAAATAAATCATAAACAATAATTGTCTTAAGGGGTTTGTGTTTAATGGTTTTGGTAAGGGTGGATTCTTATTAGTGGGTCAATGAGTCCTAGGTTAGAGGGGAAAGTAACATTAGGTTGTTTTTATTTTTATTTTTTTAAAATCAATTGATGGCATGTGTAGCATGTAGGGTCAAACTAAAGGTAACCAGGATAACTCCAAACATTAGGAAAGGAAACTTACAAAACTAGTGACATCTAATGTAAGCAATCTGATATATATAATTGACACCTTCCATTGATGCATTAGCAATGTAAAACATTACCACTCTAAGTGATCAACACTGTAAGAGGTTTTCATATGGTTTCCATCTTCTTATATGTTGAAAAGCGACCTATAAGCATTAAAATCCAAAACATTATAGAATGACAACAAACATTCTTTGGATTTGGCAACATTCATTTTCTCTTTTGAGAAAATAAATGACTCAATTTGTCATATATATATGCCCGAGAATAAGGTAAAATTTTCCTTCAATTTTGGGAGTTTAGATTTAGTACATTGTCACTTAGATCCTCGATCCTATTAGAACACTTAGATCTAGGATCTTATTGGAACAACACATGCAACCATTCAACTTCTCTGGGCCTAGCCAGAGTTGAGGTGATCCTTGTTAGAAGGTAGTGCTTAGAGTTAATATAAGATAATTTTATTAATGTCCAATAGATTACACAAAATTAGGTTGACGAGAAGAAAAGAGATATCTTCATAATGTTGAATGCCCTGCTGCTCAGATATTGACAAGTGAATTAGTGAAAACCAAACAGTATTATAACATTCCTATTGAAATTTGATATAAAAAAATTGAAACTTTTAAATATATATAATCTAGAGAATGTGGTTGACTATATAAATATATATTTATTCTAACTCTTCCTTATCCTAGCCCTAAAACTAACAATGACCCTAGGTGAGGAAACACTTTTAAAATTGCAAGTAGTCAGAATTCATACAAGGTTAGTGGGGATGCAAACCTAGTATTACTTATTATAGTTTGTCCCACATCTTATAGACTTTCTCTGAAATAGGGCTTGAATGGTCTCCAAAATATTGATTTCTCTGTCAAAAGGGTTCAATGTGGAATAATCTAGTGCACCTAAGGAAAAATAGACCATGAATTGTTTTCCATAAACATTTATGCATCTTGATTGTTGAGGGTTCAGGCTTTTATAGGTCATATTCCATCAATTTCTTCCACATATCACCAACAAGAAAATTCTATGAAACAATGATAAGAGGATAAATTTATGGATATTCTAGATGAAACGTTGAAGGTGGATTCTTTTATCTATAAACTTGGTAAATATACACATGGAATATACATTTTAGTCACCTACAACATTCATTATTTGAGGCAAAGTTGCAAGCTGCCTCTTCTTATAACTGACTAGATTGTTTCATTGTTGCAAGTGACTTTACAGTCATCAAGACTACTTATATGTTATGTTTTCATTTCCACATTGCTGGGAATTAATCCATGCTCTTCTTTTATTTTATTACAAGGTGCATCTTATATGGACTTGAACTTTATCTTGTTATTATATACTTATTCTTTTAATTTGCTGTTTTTCTAAAGCTACAAATAATCTCCAGCTCCTCTAAGGGAAGACTTCCTCAAAAGTAACATTAAGACCTTCAAATGTTGTCTATTGTTGTTATTGTTGTTGCGTATTCTTCTCCTTCTTTTACTTGTTTGACACTTATTATACATCCATGGTTGCAATGAGTATTGTGGTTTATTATTTATCCCTCCTCATCAAAGTAAACAAAATTATTATTTATTTAATATTCTCTAGATAGAGAGAATCCAATATTTTTTTAGTCATGATGATCCCCTTTCATGTTATCAAGCTGATCTCATATGTATGATTAATTCATAGCAAATGTTGTGACAAACTTATCTTTTGTTTAGTATGAATTTACACTTTATGCACATGTTTTTATATTGTAGTTAATGGTTTTTTGGTTGTTTTCTTTCAAAAATGGTCTATTGTCAATCTTCTGACAGTAGTATATATTACATATGAGTTCCTTGCCAATTTAAAATCTATATATTCTCCCACTCTCTATATACGTAATTTGTATGTCATTGTTGTGGTTGAGAAACTTCATGTGATTAGAATCTTTACCTGGTGAACCGTACCCATTTCTATGCGAGGTCAAGTCTCCCATTCTCTTACTCAGCTAGCCTCATTTTTCTTTGGAATGGACTGATGTTTTTGAAAATTTACTCCTATCATTTATCCTCAATAGACTTGACTTCACTAGCCACTAGTTATAATATTGTTCTTTTGAATTGTTCTTCTAGATATTCTAAATTCTTTGCAAACTTGAAATTCTCAGTATGTAGTCCGTTACCTTCTTCAGTTATAAAAAAAAAAGTGATTTATTAGATACATCCAAAACATAATCTAGTTGTTCTATGACAACTTCAAAAGTTTTTAAGATTCTATATATGCTTAATTTTCAATTTTCATTATATTTATTATTGATCCTATTTGAAAAATGTTCTTCATTAATATCAGTTTTACCTTTGATTGGATCATTCTCATATGCATGGATCTCATAAAATTTCTGATTAGGAGTCAACTAAAACCATTTGAAAATGATAAGGAATCCATAATTGGTTTCCCTATAAAAACTAAATACTAAAGAAGAAAACAGTATGTACATTCAAAAATACTAACATGAGGACTTGGGAGGAAAATTGTCATTACAGAGAATTTGAGGTAAAAAATGGGCCTCAAAAGGACCAAAATGTACTATAAAAATCAACCAATTACATTCTAGTAGATGACATCATCCCCTATGGTTGAGGTGGCATTGCATGAGTTAAGAATGCTTATTTGTCACATTTTCTATGGTGGATGAAAACCCATAGTTAACGAAGGTAGTGGTACAAGTACTTTTAAAGCATAAAGTGAAGTACTCATAATAAAAGTCATTTCACACTTTCTCATAAAATAATATTATTCTTATTTTCAAGTAAAGTACTCACAATTCACTTTTTCATAAAATAATATTATTGTCATTTTCAAGTAAAGTACTCATAATTCATAAAAATGTCTTTTCACAGTTTTTTATAAAATAATATATTGTCATTTTCATGTTTTTTTAATTTTAAACTATATATTCACTCAATTGTATTTAATATCATAACGTCGAACAAATATATATATATATATATATATATATAATCTTGTACTTTTAAAATAAATTAAATTCATGAATGATATTTATATGAAAAAAATATGTTAGTTATGCATATAAATTAAATTCATTTTTGTTTAATTTTATTTACAAGTTCAAGACAAATAAATGCCAAAGGACAATAATTTTTTTGGAATTTACAATGAATCTTAGTCACATCATTGTAGAGTTATTTTATTAATTTTATTTATAGTCAATTTATAAAGTAACTCAACCATGGTTATTTATATTGTGCATAAAAAGTAGTGTAGGAGGTGAGTTGTCATATATACCTACCCCATAAAACCCCTAACTCATAATATTTTAATATATCTTATATTTTTGTAGTACATCTCTTAGGAGGCCCATTTTTTACCTCAAATTCTCTCTAATGAGCTTTAAATATTTTCAACCTCTTACTCTCAAGATAATTTGGTAACTAGATCCCACCTTCGATATTATTTCTTACCATCATCTTTAGAATTAGAAAGTTAATCTGTCCAAGTCATGCATGCCAAGTTTCATTGTTGTCGAGAGTCTGAGAAATAAATGTCTTTAGTCCCGTTAGTATGAAAAAATCATGAAAATGGTAAAATCAATCATTTGGATATATATATATATATTGAAACAAAAATCCATCCCCCAATCCTCATATTCTTTACAATAAAGTGATATGATCAAAACTCAACAATCTACTTGGTCTATGTAAATTAAGAAACTAAAAACAAAACTGCACTCAAGATAGGAACATGAGAGACATTGAATATTCATCCATGCTAGAATTCAACATCGTTTCTTCCAACAATTGTGAGAGCCGAACCATTGGCTACATAAATCTTCTGTTTTGGATTTCTGATCAAGGAAGACAATGTAGAAGCATCCCAATGCATAAGCACAAAACATTGTTCTTAGAGCATCCTAATGCATTCTTCAACAAATGATTCAAAAATATGAACACAACATATCTATTGCAGTAGGAACAACTAACCCTTCCATTCTTATGCTTGCTACCTTTTTAATGGGATCTCTCATTAGTAGCTTTAAATTATTTATGTTCCTCTATCTACTCATACTATTTCTTATCTATAATTTTAGGTTTCTTTGTACTATTTTCTTAATTTTTTACTCCTTTGTTCCTTGATTGAAAACAAGGGAATGAGATTAGTTGGACATCAAAGTACCCAAATTCACAAATTTTCCTTTATTCAAGGTAATCATAGTAGTAAAGTCATGACAAGATGGAATTGTTTCATGTGGTATAAAATACATCCTTGGTTGCATAGAATGTAGAAAGAGAAACAGAGTATTTAATACCAAGTTTGGAAACAATGGAAAGCACTAGTTGCTCATTTCATTTCTCAATATTACACTACTTTAGCTACACACTACAATATCAGTGATTTCAATTTAGTGAATAAATCTTTGATGGTGTCAAAATCATCTTGGATGGAATTGATAAGATTGATTTCAAGTTGTTTCCTCTTAACACGTTCTTAAATCAAACAATGATTCTAGTTTAGTTTATATTTGATTGAGTGAATTAGTGATTTCAATGCCAAAAATAATATCAGTAGATACATATATACATAATAGTCCATATGCCTCATCACATATATTGAACAGCTCTGATTTTTTTTATAGAAAATGCTAGTTTTGTTTTTGTTCCCATTATTCTATTGAACGATACTTTTCTTCCTTGAGAATTAGAATTTTGAATTTCAACCCATAATAATTCAATGGAGTGAGGATATGAACTTGGATTTGATCCAGTGTACCAAATAAGTGTCACATTGATTCATAATTGATACATATATAGGTTAATGGATTCTATGCACAACATCAAATTATGTATTTTATCACAAAAGGATGTTGTTGGAACTCATATTGTTGTACAATAAATTATTTTGTATCTTAATATAAGAGGATCCTTAATTCTACTTTAAAAACTATGTTTCATGCCTACAAATTCATCAGATCCTATGAAGAGTTGCATAGGTTTGCTTCATCAAATTTATGTAGCTGTAAGAGTCAGTGCACGCAACATTCACCAATGGATTTACTAAAAATGAGGGGATGAGATATTTTGCTAACCTCCAAATACATATTATTGAACAATCACACTATGAATTATCCCCCTGAAATCCATTTTTTATTTAGTGTTTACAATTCTTCAAATCATTTATAGATCAAAGAGAAGATCATACTTAGTGTGAAGAAAAATACTTATGCAATGAAACTATCCTTTAGATAGTCTATGGCTATAAAAAACTCTAAGTTTTGGACACATAACCAAGATATGTATGCATATTTCTAAGTCTATGGATCCATGCCATTTATGGATAAAAACCCAAGATCTAGAGTCTCAAAACAAGAACATATATCAAAGAAGAAAAGACTAATTTTCTTAACATAAATTGCTTTGTGTCATTAACTAAACATCCTTTGTGACAAATAAAAAGTAAACGACAATACAATAAGCTCATTTTTATGGATAATTGAAACATCATGAAAATTTGTGCATTCTATACTTATCTCCATCAACTAAGTCATGCACAGATAAATAATATTAATTACCACAATATGTGTGAAATTAACAAAAATAAAGGTAAGTGCATTAAAATAGATATCCAACATGCACATACACCTTAGACAACTAGGCGATTTCAAGTGCTTAGGTTATATTACAATGTATATGTTTATCTCTAGACTCAACATTGGGCTTATATGAAATCCATAATATTTTGTGTCTAGGGAAGAAAAGGTGGACATTACGAAAAAAAGGCATAAGGCCATACCGCATTATAAAAGACATGAAAAATTAGAGAATGCCAAAGGTTAAAGGTAGGAACCATGAATTTCTATTTCTCATGTCCTTAAGTTGTGTAAAACAGTTCATGCACTCACCACTATATTAGACTGAGTTCTATAGTATTTTTGGTTTATAGACTCTAGGAAGATTTAAGTACTTATGTTTAGGGAACATAATATCTTATGTTTGAATTCCTAATGGTTCCAATAGAATATGAATAGGTTATATCGAATTTTAAAATCACAATCAAAGCAATTAGATCATGGTGGATATTGATAGTAAACAATGAGGACAATGTTACAAACGTTTACCATTAGGTGGTGTTGGAATATAATAAACCCACCCATAAAATAATTAATTTTTATTTGATTGATTTCTTACCCACTAGCTTAGATAGTTGGCATCCACTTGTACCTTAGAGTCAACACTTGCTATCTATATCCTAGGAATGATTTATTTTTGATTCTGGGTTGATCTTGACCTCTTTATGGCCATCCATAATTGGTAACTACGCTTTACAACAGATTCTACTTTATTCTTCTTTTTCTCCTTTATCCTGTTTTTCTGTGGATAAGGTAAAGCTAGTAAACTAGGAAACTAGCAGCTTTTGTTGCCAACCCATCCTCCATTATTTTCTCTCCATATTCTAGTATTAACAATTCTTTCCTTCACACATCATCACTCACACATGCTATTTCTAATTCGTGAGGTTCTTGATATATTGGGAAAGTGTTTTCGATAACTATGGGGTGTATCATAATTAGTAAGCATGCTTTATGAGCTAGCTCGAGTTGTCTTCTAGAAAATCATTTTTCCTTTATAAGTATGCATTACCTATGTAATAATATCAATTATCATTTATTGATCATTCATTAATGTGTGTTCATTAATTCTTATTCTTCTCTCCTTATTCTAAATCTCTACAATTCTCTGTGAGGTTAATTGTGTGCCTAGATCCTTAGCATGTTTATGAAATTCCTTATGCCATCAAGGATTTAGAATTTCTACATGGTATTAGAGCTGGGGATATCAAATCTTTACATGATATCAGATCTTTGAGAGTCCATTAATTAATCCTCCTTTTCATATTTGCAGGTCTATTTTGTAGGTTCAACTTCGAATGGATTAAAGAGTATGAGTTCCTCTTCTTTCTCCATTCAAAATCTATTCAAAGTGGACATTGAATATGATTTCATATCTAAAGACACATGGTCTCTATGAGATATCTATTGGATCTGGTGAAGAGTCTTATGAAGAGTCAAGTGACTTGTTGAATGACTGTGATAGAGCAATTGGAGCTATTTGTCTAACTATCTCTCCAAGCATGTGCTACCTTATTGATTATGTTGATTACCCAAAGAATATCTAGACAACATTGGATAGAGTTTTGGAAAAGGACAATGATGATCCTTATAGATATGTGGAGAGTACATCTAGATCCTTAATGATTTCTCTCTCTCATGATGTCTCAACCTCTATAGTCTTTGCTGAAGTTGATCATGAAGAAGAAGTTTCTCAGAAAGTTCCTGTTGCTACTACTCTGTTTGATTCGATTGCTTCCTCTTTCAATCAAGAAGCAAATGTTGAAGAGACATATTTTTTTGTGTCTCTTGAAGTAGAAGATCTTGATTCATCTTCTTATGATGTTGTTGATGAAAAAGAAGTGACTAATGGAGCTACTTTTATTATTGATGATTCACTCACACATTCAGTGTTCTATATGTCTTCTATCATGGATTCTGAGATCCATATGCCAGACCTCTCACACATTGTGCATGCCTCTCTTCTTGATGGTGCGCAACCTAGTGACTTCCAGGATGTTTTCTTAACCAAATCAAGTCCTTATAGTGTTTTTCCACTTACCATACTTGATCCCATGTGCTTCTGCAACTCCTCCTTTGTTCTTGGCACTCATTCTCAGATCCTCCTTGAAGATTTTGAACATCACTATCTTTCCTCCTCTCATACTTCTACCATAGAGGATTTTTTACTAGTATATTCTCGTGAGTCTACTATTGTGCTTATTCGTGATCTCTTGGATTATTTGGAAGCTATATCAACCTATGGAGCCCATGCATTCACACTCTTTGATCCTATGACTTCTCTATGCTCCTACGATATCACTTGCACACATCCTCTCTATGTAAATGAAGATGGAGACATTATGCATTCACTTGGACAGTTATTTCACCTATATAGAGCTCATTTCATTTCTATTGGTTCAAAGTTCAAGTCCTAGTTTCCATCCTGCACCTGTCCTTGATCTAGGTGAATAGATTTATCTTCGTCCTAAGAAGAAGATTCCTCCAGACATCAACTTTTAGTTTGGAGCAGTAGCACCACCAACAGTTCAACATTTTTTGGTATTGCTTTTCATGTCCTTTCTTGAGGGAGGATTTTCCCATTGAGGTTTGGCCTCTTTCCTCATTTCTTTGGACAAGATAAATTGTAAAAGGTGACCATAGCCTTGTTGTTGGGCCCTATATGCATATACATTTCTTATTAGTTCAAGGATATCATCATAACATCGGGCTTAAAGGGGTTTGTTAGAATATAATAAACTCACTCATAAAATAATTAATCATTATTTGATTAATTTCCTATGCACTATCTTAGATAGTTGTCATCCACTTGCACCTTAGAGTCAACACTTTCCATCTATATCCAAGGAATGATTTATTTCTGATTCTGGGTTGATCTTGACCACTTTATGTTCATCTGGAATTTGTAACTGCACTTTATAGCAGATTCTGCTTTATTCTTCTTTTTCTGCTTTATCTTGCTTTTCTGTGGATAAGGTAAAGCTAGTCAACTAGAAAATTGGAAGCTTTTGTTTCAAACCCATCCTCCATTATTTTATCTCCATATTCTAGGATTAGCAATTCTTTCCTTCACTCATCAACACTCACACATGCTATTTCTAATTTGTGAGGTTCTTGATAGATTGGGAAAGTGCTTTAGACAACTATGGGGTTTATCATAATTAGTAAGCCTACTTTATGAGCTAGATTGAGTTGTCTTCTAGGAAATCATTTTTCCTTTATAAGGATGTATTACCTATGTAATAATATCAATTATCATTTATTGATCATTCATTAATGTGTCTTCATTAATTCTTATTATTCTCTCCTTATGCTAATTCTCTACAATTCTCTGTGAGGTTAATTGTGTGCCTAGATCCTTAGCATCTTTATGAAATTCCTTATGCCATCAAGGATTTAGAATTTCTACAGGTGGTTAGATCAGTCAAGATCCACCAACTCTATATTGTTGAGATCATCATGTTTAATATGTGACACCCTTCATTTTCCCCGCAAAACCTTTAAGATTCCATATGTAACTTTCTCTTCACCCTCATATATTGAGTAAGCAATGCTATTTGTTGTAATATTGAGATAGAATACCTTTAAGATTAACAGGGATACTAAACTACCCTTTATTTGGTATTGTTTAGTAACTAAAGCATGGACTCTCTCTTTAGCATTCCAAATATTCACCATGGCATAACATAGATTTTCTTTGTGATCCTTCTAGACTACATATGTTGACATTATGATGACATGCAATGAGATATGATTTGTCGATATCCACCAAGTCATATTTAATTAGTTGTGTTAACATCATAAATGATGATGTGGTACATTTTGGGCATGGAACTTGAGCTTCACCCTTATAATATTGAATAAGCAATGTCAATTGTTCTAATATTGAGATGGAATACCTTTAATGCTAACACAACTACTAACTTATCCTTGATCTAGTATATTTTTAGTAACTAATTCGTGTTGAAGCATAGACTTTCACTTTAGCTTGCCAAATATTCCCCATGGAATAACATTTATTTTCTTTGTGATCCTTGTAGGCTACACATGTTGACATTATGATCACATGCAATGAGATATGATTAGTCCATCTTGTAGAATTTTCAGCACTCTCCCAACCTGGTTTCCAACTCCATTTTAAACATTGTTTAATGCGCAACCCAATTGAACATTTTGCTGCAAATTAGTTATTTCTCATAAAAAATATAGGACTAAAACACAAGAAGAATTTCTACAACTTTTATGAGCAGCAATTAAAAACACATTCACACATAAATATTCAGACTCAAAAATTTTGGTCGAATGATCCAGGAAAAACCCCAACCTCCAGAGAAAACCTATGAGAGAGAAAATATTTATTTATCTTTCAAGAAATACAAGAGTAGACAAAAATATCAGTCACAACTTATCTCAACTGGGAGCTAAAAAAATTTCCCTGAATTTTGTGCCAAACTCAAAAAAAATTTGTCAGCACCCTCCTTGATTTCCATGCTAATACAGGACTGTACGGTTGCTGTACTGACATGTTGTAAAACCTGTAATATATGATATTTCCTTGAAATTCATGTTAGATGTACCTACCACAATTTTTGGGCACAAATCTCTCCCTCGATATTTGTTCCTTGTATAAATTGAATCTTTGTTATACAGATAGTACGGTAGGATGCAATAAATTCTCACCGCTGCCTCAATTTTTGTGCAAAGGTTTCCATACCTTCACCTCAAATTTCATGCCAAATAAAAAATTGTTGCAACTATGTTTTTCCTTCTTTCTAAGAAAAAATGGCTCTCTCTCTCAAAACGAAAAAGTGCCTCTTCACTTAGAAAAATTGCCTTTTAGTAAAAAATGGGTGGGTGAGTGAAAATCCATCTAAACCAAGGGCCCATATTATATTATATTAGTGGTTGTGATAAAATAATTTTTCTCCACAGTTTAAAAAATTAATTCACTCACTTTTTAATCTTTTACTTAAAGTGCACTTTAATCTCTAAGGTTAATTTAATGCTCATCTCAAGTCATTAATATAAAGTCTAAGTGAAAAAACCCCTTTTTTCGTGTTACCTAGGAAAAATTCACCGAGGGGAACAACTTCCAAGGTATTAAAAATTCAACACTCCCTCTTACCAAGGAAGTTGTTCTCCACCACACCCAACTTGTCTATGAAATGAATAAACTTTCCTCTTCCAGGAGACTTTGTCATGCTATATGCAACCTTCTCATCAGTCAAAATGTACTACAATTCCACAACTCCTCTCTTAAAATAATCACGAATGAAATGGTATATGATCTCAATATGCTTTGAACTGTCATGAAATACAAGATTATGAAAGAGATGAATAAAACTCTGATTGTCACAGTAAATCACTATAGGCCTGAGATCCTCGTCAAATAAATCAACCAGTAACTTGCGAATCCACATCGACTCTGTTATATCCCTATTTTTTACCTAACACTTATGGGAATAATCTGCATTGATTATGATGCTACTTTAATGTTTTATTTTGGTATATTGGTTCTAGGACCCCACTGCATATGAACATGATGATTTCTTTGATATATTGGGTGTAATCCAGTTACATATGTTTTATGTATGATTTTATTTTTTGGGCATGGACCCTGAAGCACATGATTGATGAGATGTTTTGTGTTGAGCAAAGAGCTCTGGAGCACATGAGTGTTTG
This sequence comes from Pseudotsuga menziesii, assembly GCA_001517045.1. NCBI lineage: Eukaryota > Viridiplantae > Streptophyta > Pinopsida > Pinales > Pinaceae > Pseudotsuga > Pseudotsuga menziesii. The sequence goes on from LPNX010206135.1 coordinate 233,476, forward strand.
AATGTTTGTGTTGAGTGAGAATCTTTGGAGCACATGAGCGTTTATGTTTTGCTGAGCGAGAATCTCTTGAGAACATTAGTGTTTTGTTGTGTTGACAGAGGAACCGTGGAAAACATAAATTATGTAAACCTTTTTGTTGAGCAGGAAGCTCTAAAGCACATGAAAACATAATTGAAAGTGTTGGGAATAATCCCTGGAGCCTTCCAAGTTTATGTTGAGCATAATATCCGGAACATCGGATCCTTGGCCATTGAATCCCTAGGTTTATCCTACAAGTACATCCTAGAATTAGTGTTGAGCGAGGAGCTCTGAAATTGCACTAAGTTTGTGTTGCAGCTACAACTGTTTCCCCAAATTTTCAAATTTTGGACCCCTTTGTTAATTTTAGCATTGCCTAGAATTGTTTGGATCTATGAACTCTTTTTGTTTTTGCTTTAATTTTGGACTATTTCAAGGATTACTCTCCTCCTCCATTTCAGAAAGTTGCTTATGTTTGAAACTATTATGGGTTGTAGAATTTAGAGTCTGGTTTGCTACCCTTTGAGCTGCGTTTTCTTTTCAGATGCTTGTTTCTCATGCTAGCCACTGTTTTGGAGGTCATTTGAACAACTTATCGGAACCATCTTTCCTTGGGGAGCCTCCATTGTGGAAATCGAACAATGATTATTCTGCAGGAGGATATTGACTTCTTTGTTGTCGCATCGTATCATTTGACTTGTTTATATTATCGGAGGTTGGTCAAAGTTGAGTCGGGTTATTTGGTCTTTGTGAAGCCACTCTTTTGGAAGTGAAACTGGTTTTTTGGACCGCTGCGAGACCTTAAGCTATTATGAACACTTAGTGTTTTACGTTGATCTTGTGCCATAGAAAAAGTTATGATTTGGATCAGAGGCTCTAGTCTATTTATCTTCCACCCTTGCGGCTCCCAAACAAAATATGTATCCACCATATAACTACTCCACCCACCGATGCTTTGTCAGGTCTTTGTCGCTTTGTTTTTTGATCGGAGGCTATAGTATTTCCTCCTCCACCCTTGTGGCTATGTAACGCACTAAGTGTCCAACGTTGATGTCTTTCCGCTCGCCGACTGGAAACTCTTCCGCCTAGAATTTGAGTTTAGCTAATCCGACTCCTATAAACTTAACGGTCTCATGGATCCCGTTGCCTGTTTGAGATCTGTTGATGCGGCTATGAGTGAGACTACCCGGCCGATGTTTTAGTATACCAATAATTTTTGCTCTTCCCATCGTTTTTGTGAGTTTTAAACCCCTGTATGGGAAACAGTGATTTTGGTGCTTATTAATATTTTCACAACGAGAGTGCATTGCAAGGCCTATTTTTTGATGACTAGTCAGTTTGTTGATGTAGTTTGATTGAAAAGATGCAATCCTATCTACTGATAAATGTCGTTTAATTGCAGACAGACTCAAGAGACTTTTTCAGATTACCACTGCATGAAGGCGTAGCTAGGAGACAAGCAGCAGAAAGGGAGCTGGGAAGTGTTAGGAAGAGTTTATACCGAAACCAACAAGATCTCAAGGAGGACAAACGAAAGACAAGGAAGAATCAATGGTGACAAAATCCTGAGCCTGGAAAGATACGTCAGTTGCCAAGCAGATCCCGCTTTGTTGAGTACTCTAAAAATGTAATGCATGAAGTGAATCATGAGTACTCACAGAAAAGACAAACTGGGGATATTATACAGTTTTGAGGAGCCCAAAGGTCACATGGTTCGGGCAGCCCAAGCGTTTAGCTGATTTGGTTGAAATATAGGAAAGTGAGAATTTATTGGGGCTTTTTCCCTGGAAAAGCTTTTGAACTATTGTTTATAAGAGGAACTACTTCATTTTACAATAAGAAATTACAAATTTTTCATGTTGGAGAAGGTGCTATGTGGAATGTTTCAATGCGATAAATGAACAATGTTGAAGGGGAACTATTTCATTTTCGACTGTGTTTCATTAACTGTGAGAGCATTCTAACTTTCTAAGCCTATGTTCTTACTTGAATGTTCTCTAGTATATTATGTGATGTTTTTCACTATGAGTAATGGAAGTTTTAACTGTTGATGAGTTGTCTTGTCATGTATACTTTTATTCATGTTTGTATGTTTAGTTCTAGGAACAACTATCTGTGATTTGCCGTAACATATGAACAGTATTGCATTACTCATTAATTAATATCTAGCTCTCTAGAGAAAGCCTAGTTAGTATTTATTTTCTAATGGCGTGTGATTTAGATGTGAGGAAGTTAATTCGAGAGGTAAGAACCTGCGCAACACATTGTGAATGCTCCTTGCATTCTTAATTAATTTGCATGTTAGGTAGGCATGTGCATATCATACTTTAAGTCAAAAAATATAAAAATATATACGATGGATCGGGCCGGAACCAGTAAACCGTTTTTATTTTTCTTACTTGACCTACAGTAGTCGGACCCCAAACCGGACGGACTCCCTACACCAAACAGTCACGGGCTAGTTGGGAACGTTGACTGGGGAGAATCCCTTGCTATTGCTGCCTATGAATTTCCAAGCCTCAATAGTTTCTGGTGCTAGAAGGAGGGCCGCCAGTGTATGGCTGGCCGAGGAAACCCGTTTTCTTGAGACTATTCCACCGGTAACAGTTCATAAAGCAGTGTGTTTCATAATCCAATTCCTAAAAAGGGGGGTAGAGAACATTTGTATTCTGTCAACAACGAAGTTGTTAATGATTTGAGAAGACACACTAGGGAATACGTAAAGAATATTGGAGGATTACAGATTATCCCTAAATTGCTCAGAAGATAATATAAAAGGAAAGATCATCCTATATTGGAAGACTCAGTGTTGGTTCAAGATTGGGAAGAACTTGTAGAAACAACCTTATAGGAATTCATACAGCCTTTGAATCAAGTAGCCCTAGATACTCCTTACGGTTCCCCTGTGCATACTCCTATTCACTCACCACCCCATTCTCCACCCAGACTCATGGAAGGTGTAAATGTAAATCAACGACCCAACCCACCGAATCCTCCACCTGCCTGGAAAGCCAGATCACCTTTAAACCTAACACCTCCTTTGCATGATTTACCTCAATATTTTGAAAAGATGCTGCCCAAATTTGACCCAAATGAGAAGATACTAGTAGATGACCACTTGCAAAGTTTCTATTTGGCAGTAGAAGGGTTAAGGGCTGGGGAATATGAGGATGTAGATTGCACACTTTTCCCACACACCCTTAAAGGAGCTGCAGCATCGTGGTACTTTTGTTTTCCTACAAATTCTATCTCTGATTGGGATAGCTTTGAGAGGATTTTTAAAAGTATGCGACCCAAAAAACTCATGCAGCTCTCATGAAAGGACTATGCGCCTTAAAGAAAGAAATAAAGGATAAGGTGTGTAGTTTCACCCAAAGGTTTGCAGCCTATCTTAATAATTTTTCTGAAGCTGACAAACCTTCGAATAAAGTCCTGATTGAATATTATACCTTAGCTCTAGGACCCAAGTTGGCCATGTTTTCCAAAATGAAGGCCAAGCCTACTCTAGAGGATACCTATGAGGAGGCAGAGAAAGTAGAGGTTGAAAGGGAAAGTATCAAAGATTATCCCAAACGGCCAGGAGAGAAAAATGTGGGGAGGAAAGCTTTGTTGCTTACCAAGTCTAAGGAGGAGAAGTCACTAGATTTTGAAGGAATGGCAAAAATGATGTAGAAGCTTTCTAATAGAATCATAGACTTGGAAAAGGAAAATGAAGCCCAAAAGTTCTACAAGCCCTATTACAAGAAACGGGAAGATAACAATCAATCCCAACCCCCTCCACACAATTCAACATCTATGAATTTAACAAAGGTAGGAATGGACAATTTTTGCACTTTCCACCAACAACCCCACTCTGAAAAGAATTGTCCTGAATGGATAAACTCAATGACGTTGGTTATGAATCAGCTGTTGGATTCTAAATTAACAGAAGATGAAGATGAAGAAAGGAAAGACAGTAATACATCAACAAAAGAACAAGAGGATGAGACCATGGTTCTATGGGACCGTGTTTCGTTGTTTAACGCCGAGGAAAAAAAGGTTTTGGGACACGAGGACATCATGGAAACAATTGTAACAACAAGAAGCCAAGGGTTGGCTAAAGAAAATAGTCTCATGCTCCCAAAGATTAAAAGACTTCAAAGGAATGTTAAGAAATTTCAAAATAACGCCTCAGCTAATGAAATTCTTGAATTTACCATCACCAGTCAAGATCCTAGATAGACTAATGTGTTCACCAAGCCCAATGAAGGAAAAATAAATAATGGTAAACCAGATCCCACCAAAACTAAGATGGAATATTAAATTGTGGAAGATATAAAAAAGGTAGGGGCGAATATCTCGTTATTTGAAATGTGCAAGGTGCCGCAGCAGAAAGAAAATATTTTGAAAGCACTTGAAGCATCAGAGGAGGGGATTCCCACTGAAAATCAACCCAAGGAAGAAGAATAAATTGGGGAAGCAAGCATAGGAGGTACGCCTAAGAGAAAGAATCCACCGTTTCTCCTCACTTTTGAAATTTTTAACCACAACGTACATAATTTCTTGGTAGACTCAGGGGCATCAGTTAACGTTATGCTGATGTCAGTCTGCAAAAGGATAAATGGGCAGCCTAAACCATCCACCTAGAGGTTGTTCAGTTGGATAGAATGAATGTGAAGGTAATTGGGGAAATGGAGGATGTTCTGGTCCACTTATCTTTGAATGATAAGGTGTGTCAAGTTATTGATATTGTGGTGGATGACATATGAGAAGCTTATGGGCATGTTCTAAGTAGGGACTGGTCGGCAAAGCTAAACGGATATTTTTCCTTGGACTGGTCACATCTGTGGCTACGGTATAAAGGAAGACTGAATCAAATTAAAATTTTGAGGGATCCCCATATGAAACACAACATTACTCAGTTTGAAGAAAAAAATGAACCAGTGGATTCTATTTTGGGAAATTACATTATTGAGTTAGAACTAGGAAATTACCAAGCAGAAGAAGCGAGCGACACATTAGACGCTCAGCCTGATCTCCTTCGGTTTTCACAGGCTGATGAAATCGATGTAAAATAGTAGACTTAGCAGTACAAGTAGATTCCCGCACAATAGTTAGCGATTTCTAGACAGTTTTTTTTTACAGATCTAAAACGTTAGAAGGGTCAGGAGGCGGTTGTGTCCTGATTGACCCCAAGAAGAAAAAACATTTTCTTTCATGTAGGTTAGAGTTTGAATGTACAAATAACATAGATGAATATGAAGCGTTGGTTCAAGGTTTAAGGAAAGCAATTGAATTAAAGGCAAATAATATGAAAGTGTTTGGAGATTCTGAAATAATTGTAAAACAAATTTGGAATCAAATACATTGCATTTTTCCTCACTTAAAATCTTATCAAAATGAGGTATGGGATTTACTCAAATGTTTTAACACATTTAATATTGTATCAATTCCAAGAATTAAGAATGCAGCAGCTGACTTGTTGGCCACATTAGCTACTAGGCTTGTGCCCTCTAATAATCGGTGCTCTATTGAATTGCTTTTCAGGCCCTTGGTTCTGGATATGATTACCAACCTATGAGTGTTCGACGACGATCAGCAGATTATAGAATTCTTAACAAATGACGAGGCATTTAAAGGGGCGATTATTGATGATGAAGAACATCAGGCCGAGCTGAAATTTGATAATTTCATCACTAAAGGAGTTAGAACTTTAGAACGGATGTTTGATTTAAATGAAAAATTTAGAAGACCAGTAAACGTGAAGACTCATATCTCATCTCTATAGTTCAAACTGATTAATTTCGGGACTGAGATGAAGCCTAAATATGTGAATCTTGGAAAATGTTGTTCACTAGCTGAAAGAAATAAGTTCATCATTCTTTTTAATCAATATAAAGATGTTTTTTCCTGGATGTATGAAGATCTGAAGACATATGACACCATTATTATCCAGCATGTTATCCCCATTAAATCTAGAGTCAAACCTTATCAACAGCCTTTAAGGAAAAAACATCCAAAATTAGAACCTCTAATCCAGAGCGAAGTTAAGAAATTATTGGATGATAGAATCATTTTTAAGATTAGACACTCGGAATGGGTTTCAAGTCTCGTACCAGTGAGGAATAAATCTGGATAAATCAGGTTATGCGTGGATTTCAGAAACTTAAATTGTGCTTCAGATAAAGACAATTATCCTGTTCCACCCATGGAGCAACTACTGCAAATGGTTTCAAGTTCTGAATTATTCTCATTATTAGACGGATTCTTAGGCTACAATCAGGTGTTAGTAGCTGAATAAGACTGATTGAAAATGACATTCAGGACTAGGTGGGGAACTTTTGCTTACAGAAGGATGCCCTATGGACTTATAAATGCTGGAGCTATGTTCCAGAGGGCTATGGACATAGCTTTTTACGGTTTGATTGGTCGCAGTGCTATAGTATACCTCGATGAAATCATGATATTCTCAAAGAAGAGAGAAGGACACGCGTTTCACCTAAAGCAGATTTTTGAATGCGGCCGAAAATATGGTATCTCACTAAACCCAAAGAAGTGCGTGTTCACTGTTATGGAAGGTAAGTTGCTGGGTCACATGGTTTCAAGGAAGGAGATCTCCATAGACCTAGAAAGGATCAAAGCCATTGAATAGATTCCCTTTCCCCATAATAAAAAGGGCATGCAATCATTTATGGGGACAATAAACTTTGTACGAAGGTTTGTGCCATATTTCGCTCAAATTGTTAAACCTTTGCAGCAAATGGTGAAGCAAAGTGTACAATTCAAGTGGATTGATGTTGAGAAGAACGCATTTGGCAATATTAAAACTGTTGTTGTGCACGCACCCTCCCTCAAAAGCCCAGATTTTGATAAAGATTTTATTCTGTACACTTTCGCATCTGATGATTCTCTAGCAGCTGTGCTTACTCAGAAGGAAGATGTGGGAGATTAATTCCCCATATAATTTATGAGCACTGTTCTACAAGGGGCCGAATTGAATTACCCGGCTATAGATAAACAAGCTTACGCAGCTTTTAAAGCAGTGAAACAATTCAGGCCCTACATACTAAAGAACCGAACCAAGGTATCGTCCCACACACAGCTGTGAGGTCTCTTTTTGTATAGAAGGAGTTAGGAGAAAGAAGGGGAAATTGGGTAACAACTCTTTAGGAATATGACCTCAAATTCAAGCCAGCTTTTATAGTTAAAGGGAAAGGGTTGTGTAGACTAATGACTGAAAATAGAAACAATGAAGAACATGCCTGGGAGGACGAAGCTGAATTACATTTGATGGATGTATGTCGTCTTTTCACAACCCCAGAATATTGGTATCGAGACCTTATGCATTACCTTTAGATAGGATCGTTACCAGAACATTGGAATTCTAAGCAAAGAAGAGCATTGCGTCTTAAATCAGACTCATATCAAATTATTGAAGGAATATTATTCATAAAAAATTACGACGGAGTTCTTCTTAGATGCTTAGAGAAAGAAGATACGAAGAAGGTAATGACAGATTTGCATAACGGGCCTGTTGGGGGACATTTTTCCAGAGATACCACAGCTCATAAAATTCTCAAATCTGGATACTATTGGCCCACGCTTTTCAAAGATGCACATGCCTATGTCAGAAAGTGTGACATTTTTCAAAGGTGTAGTGGAAGACAAGCTAAAGAAGTGGGACCATTGAAGCCTGCAATGATAATAGAGCCTTTTGAGCAATGGGGGTTAGATATCATTGGGGAGATAAAGCCAAATTCTTCCCTGCAACACAAGTATATTCTGACAGCAACCGACTACTTCACTCACTGGGTCGAAGCCATCCCGTTGTACAAAATAAATGACGATGCAGTCATAGACTTCTTGCAAGACCATATTATGACCAGGTTTGGAGTTCCAATTTCTTTAGTTTTTGATAATGCTACTTACTTTTCCTCAATAAGATTAACTTCTTTTGCTCATGAGAAAGGGATTAAGTTGCATTACTCTGCTAATTGCTATCCATAGGGAAATGGCTTAGCTCAATATACAAACAAGAACCTAATTAGGATTTTAAAAAAGACGGTGATAGAAAATTAGAGGAGTTGGCACTTGGCATTACCAAACGCCCTTTTGGCTGATAGAGTCACCCCTAAGTCTTCGATAGGATTGTCATCATATACCCTTGTGTATGGTAAATAATCCATTCTACCCCCCAATATCATGCTACCCTCTTCCATAATAGCTCAGGAATCTAGAGGATCAGATAATGAAGTCTTGCAAATGAGGATATATAATCTCCTGAAGGCAGAAGAGTCTCAATCTAAAGCCAGAGAACACTTTAAACAACAACAAGAGGTAGTAAAGAGATGGTTTGATAAACACAAGGATGGAACAAAATATTTTGAGGTGGGAGATTTGGTTCTCAAGTGAGACCACCCCCATGATGAGAAAGGAAAAAACACAAAATTTCAGCAGTTGTGGGTAGGTCCTTTCCAGATTACAACAAAGCTTGGCCCCTCAACTTATAAATTGCAAGATTTACAAGGGTGGGATGAGAAATTACCAGTAAATGGTTTAGTTCTAAAACCTTATTTTTCCTGAGTTTTGTTTGTGTCTTCTATCTTGTATATAAATAATTTGACTTGGCCATTTACTTTGAGTTATGTAGTTCTGTCTTGTTTTAGTCTAAATTTTACTGATTTCAATAAAGGAGGAAAACCCGTGGTTTCATGGAGAACATCAAAATTTTGGAATGATTAAAGTTCTTGGTTATAAGATTGTGTATTATTGTTCATCTAAAAGAATTTATCTATTTTAGCAGTTTTCTCAAGTGTCTATGAACACATTGAATTCCTGCTTAACCCTTGTAAAATAAACCAGAATCAAAAGGTCTGGAATACTATTTTGAGGCTCCATCCATATCACATTTAAAATATCCTAGGGAGTGACAGCAAAGGGCCCATGGAAAGCAAGTAGGGTAAAACATTATATTATATATAAATGATCCCATGCCAAGAATTGAACGCCAAAAGGCAGATAAGAGTCGAAAACTCCTACGAAAACACTATGTATCAAAACAAATATAGAACCGTATAAGTACTAAATCGCCAAAATTTCCTCTCCGTCCGTGAGCTGAGAATTGAATACATCTCTCACACAAAAGGACCCTATGGATGGAGGATCCTGAATCAAAATTAAGAAAGAAAGGCATGCATGAGGACTCATATGAAAAGACAAAAGCTCAAAAGCACAAAAGGTGCAAAATGGCATGGGAATGAGGAAAAAATGAATATTTATGTTTACTATATGCTACAATATTGTGGTGTCCAAGCTAGAAACTACTTGAAGATAGAGATAACAAATGAAATTCATCTTCTTGGCCTAAAAAGAGTTATACTGAATTGAAAATCCTGGTTTCCACTCTACTAAATTGGACTATCATCAATGATTAAAAGTGCATATATCTGCCATTTGAGAAATCCATATATCTAGAAGAATTCAACAGGTTCGTTGTTATTAAACAGTCTGTTACTCAAGAAATAATCACCCAGATATCTAGGTCCACCAGGTAGTCACCAATTTTTGCAGCTGCAACTGTTTCCCCAAATTTTCAAATTTTGGACCCCTTTGTTAATTTTAGCATTTCCTAGAATCGTTTGGATCTATGAACTCTTTTTGTTTTTGCTTTAATTTTGGACTATTTCGAGGATTAATATCCTCCTGCATTTCAGAAATTTGCTTATGTTTGAAACTATTATGGGTTGCAGAATTTAGAGTCTGGTTTGATGCCCTTTGAGCTGTGTTTTCTTTTCGGAATCCTGTTTCTCATCCTAGCCACTATTTTGGAGGTCATTTGAACAACTTATCAGAACCATGTTTCCTTAGGGAGCCTCTGTTGCGGAAATTTAACAATGATTATTCTGCAGGAGGATATTGACTTCTTTGTTGTCGCGTCATATCATTTGACTTGTGTATATTATCGAAGGTTCATCAAAGTTGAGTCAGGGTATTTGGTCTTTGTGAAGCCGTTGTTTTGGAAGTGAAACTAGTTTTTTGGACCGCTGCGAGACGTTAAGTTGTTAGGAACACTTAGCATTTTATGTTGATCTTGTTCCATAGAAAAAGTTACGATTTGGATCGGAGGCTGTAATCTGTTTATCTTCCGCTCTTGTGGCCGATGCTTTGTCGGGTCTTCGTCGCTTTTTTTTTGGATCGGAGGCTAAATTCTTTCCTCCTCTACCCTTGCGGCTGTGTAATGCACTAAGTGTCTGACGTTGATGTCTTTTTGCTCATCGATTGGGAACTCTTCCGCCTATAATTTGAGTTTAGCTCTTCTGACTCCGATAAACTTAATAGTCTCACAGATCCCATTACCTTTTTGAGATCCTCTTATGTGGCTATGAGTGAGACTACCCGGCTGATGTTTTAGTCCGCTGATAAGTTTTACTCTTCCCATTGTTTTTGTGAGTTTTAAACCCCTATATGGGAAACAGTGATTTGGGTACTTATTAAGATTTTCACGATGAGAGTGCATTGCAGGGCCTCTTTTTTGATGACTAGTTGGTTTGTTGATGTAGTTTGATTGAAAAGATGCAATCCTAACTAATGATAAATGTCGTTTAATTGTAGATGAACACAAGAGACTTTTTCATATTACCACTACGCGAAGGCATAGCTAGGAGACAAGCAGCAGAAAGAGAGCTGGGCAGTGTTAGGTAGAGTTCGTACCAAAACCAATGGGATCTCAAGGAGGACAAATGAAAGACAAGGAAAAATCAATGGTGACAAAAGCCAAGTCCTGGAAAGATCCGTCAGTTACCAAGCAGATCCCGCTTTGTTGAGTACTCTAAAAACGTAACGCATGAAGTGAATCATGAGTATTCACAGGAAAGAAAAAATGAGGATATTAAATGGTTTTGAGGAGCCCAAAGGTCACATGGTTGGGGCAGCCCAAGCAGTTAGCTGATTTGGTTTAAATATAGGAAAGTGAGAATTTACAGGGAATTTTTCCCTGGAAAAACTTGCGAACTATCGTTTGTAAGAGGAACTACTTCGTTTTACAATAAGAAATTACAAATTTTGCTTGTTGGAGAAGGTTCTATGTGGAATGTTTCAATGTGATAAATGAACAATGTTGAAGGCGAACTATTTCATTTTTTACTGTGTTTCATTAACTGTGAGAGTGTTCTAACTTTCTGAACCTATGTTCTTACTTGAATGTTCTCTAGTATATTCTATGATGTTTTCCACTATGAGTAATGAATGCTTTAATTGTTGATGAGTTGTCTTGTCATGTATACTTTTATTCATGTTCGTATGATTGGTTCTAGGAACAACTATCTGTGATTTTCTGTAACATATGAACAGTATTGCATTACTCATGAATTAATATCTAGCTCTCTAGAGATAGCCTAGTTAGTATTTATTTTCTAATGGTGTGTGATTTAGATGTGAGGAAGTTAAGACGAGAGGTAAGAACCTGCGCATCACATTGTGAACACTCCATGCATTCTTAATCAATTTTCATGTTAGGTAGGCACGTGCATATCATACTTTAAGTCAAAAAATACAAAAATATATATGGTGGATTGGGCCGCAACCGGTAAATGCTTTTTATTTTTGTTACTTTACCTATGGTAGCTGGACCGCAAATTGGACGGATTCCCTACACCAAACAGTCATGGGCTAGTTGGGAACGTTGACTGGGGAGAATCCCTTGTTGTTGCTGCCTGCGAATTTCCAAGCCTCAAAAGTTTGTAACTCAAGTTAGCATTCAGTATGGGCTCTAGATTAGTGCTAGGAGTTATAAAAAACAATTAATTATTTTGATTGAAAATAAATCGAGTAAAATATTGATCTCATATGACTTATTTATAAGTGATTAAATGAAATTTTGAATTTTTTTATTTTATTAAGTATGGAAGAACTACCACGTTATACGAGGGAATCCAACATGCAAGGATGTTTAGAGTTTCCTAGCCTAGTAGACTTTCCCCCCTACCTAACGAACTTAATGAAGAATGTTTCATAAGATAAGGGATCATGTTATATGATACCTAAAGACAAATGTTAACAAATAATGTATATATATATATATATATATAAGTATATATTTTATACATGGTATGTATAACGAGTAAGCATAATAATAATATTAATAGTATAAGAAAGAAATAAAGGCTCTATCTATTATTATTACCGAAAGATAATTAAATATTATAATACCTACGAAAGTGCCTAAATTAACTAAAAGGGTTAAATCAAGAAATCAAACGATTCTTGATTTAACTACCCTTTTGACTAGAAAGTATGCCTATAAAGGCCCACGCCAAAGAGAGGATTGGGGATATCTTCCATCTTTTTGGATTGATGATTCTAACTAACTATTCTTAAGAGAGTTATTGGAGAACATTTTTCTAAGAGGAAAAAGGATAACTAATTGATTGTTGTTATCCTAGTTAAGGAAGCATTACCTTAGGAGCTCTAAGCTACTTTCGTGTTGGAACCAACACAAGGGGATCAGCATTAGAACTAAGAACAGTTCTAGGTCATGGTTGGGTGGAATGTTGTAGTTCCCAGGTGATCCAGTCATCGATAAATAGGTCATTTCTTCCTGTTAATTTGTTAATGCTGGTTAATTGAGTGTGGTGGTTTTCAACCATTGGAATAGCTTCAACTTGCAGGTATGAAGTTCTTGATTGTTCTATTTCATTATCTAGTATATTTCCTGTTAGAATGTTTAATGACTTATGTTTTACCTCTGACCCTATGTCTACAATTAATTCATGTTTAGAATATTTAAGGGTCTACATTTTTATAAAGCCTGTGTCTATCCAGAATGTTTAAGGGTTTATGTTTTTAATTCTAAAAACTAGGTGTTCAAATTATTTTCTCACTAAGAATTATTTAGGGATTTATTCTTTGAAACTTATATTTTCATTTTATTTTCTATCTTAAAATTTGTATTTTCCTGAAACCTAGAACTACTCTCAACATAGTCTATATGTATATTTTAACCGTTTTGTCTTTGTTGAGTTTTCATAATAAACATGTGAGGAAAATTCTAGGGGAGAATGGCACAGGGGAGGATGAGGGTTTGCAGGAGGAATATGGGTTTTGAACCTATTTCAGGAGTCCTCACCCTCTGTCTTTCGGAGTCTGGTTCGTCATTATTTTGGGGTTTTCTACTGAGTTTCCTGGTTTTTATTGGATATTCTTGTCTTTAGCAATCCCTTGAGCCATCGCTAATGACTGGAGTCCATCCTCTGTCTCCCTATATTATACCCCTTGATTCCATCCATTTCGAGAATGTAACTATAAGGAGGAAAAAAAAAGTCTCCTTCAGAAGATGCGCTTCAAGCCCCCGCTCCTTATACTCCTTTATCAACTAGACTTAAAAATGCAGCACGTAAGCCTGCTCTTTCTTATCAAAGGGTCCTTAGAGCTCTGACCCCTCTATAATTTGATACCTGATGTGTATACTCTCCCTGAATGTTCAAGGGTTGGGAGGTTCATCCAAACAAAAAAACCTCCAACAATGTTTTTTGTCTCTCTCTCCTCATATCATTCTCCTTCAAGAGACCATGACCAGCTCTTACCCTGCCCTCGTTGCCTTTTCCAAGCTGTGTTTCGGTTGGGAATTTTGTGCCCTCAGTTCCAATGGTTTATCAGGGGGGATTCTCTTTGGTTGGAATCCAAAGCTCCTCAAATGTAAAGCTTATCATGCTATTGCTCGTATCTTGCTTAAAGATTCGATTCGTGGCTTGACTTTCTCTCTCTCCATCCTCAATTGTTATGGCCCTTATCTTAATCGTGATTCCTTATGGAATGCAGTAGCTTCTGGCAGTATTCTCTCGTTACCAAACCTTATCCTCGCTCGTGACTTGAATTTGACTCTAAATGCCTCAGAAATTTGGGGCTCAAAATCTCAACTTGACCCCTTGGGCTCTTTTTTTTCCAAGCTCTTCTCTAATCACCATTTAGTGGATGTGGCCCCCTCCATTACAGGTCCTACTTGGAGGAATGGTAGGATGGGGGAATAAGGCATCTCCAAAATTATTGATCACTTTTTGTTATCTAATAATCTTCTGAGCTCCCTTCCAAGACATAGAGTTTGGGCTCACAGAAGCGGCATTTCTGACCACTTCCCAGTTCTGTTTGAATGGTTGAATCAATAGAAATTTTCTTCCTTTCCCTTCAAATTCAACCAATCTTGGCTTGGAAATGAGGACTTTATCCATATGATTCGAACTGAATGGCCTCTTATCTGCTCAACTGATCAGATGGATGCCATGAATGATATATCATTCAAATTGAGAATGCTAAAAGAAAAAGTGAAGTCTTGGACCAAATTGGAAACACAAAAGATGAAAGAAAAATATGTCTACTTGGAGGATGAAATAAGTTCTATTCTTCATTCTACTCAATCAACTATTTTAAATTTTGATCAACAAGGTAGAATGATTTCTCTAAAAGCTGAACTACAAAAGATTTTGGATCATGAGTTGTATTTTGCAAGACTTCAAAGCAGAGTTACTTGGGCAATGAATGGGGATGCCAATACCAAATACTTTCATGCTGTAGCTTCAGCTGTAAAATCCCATAATTCCATCTGGATTTTACAAGATGAGGAGGGATCTTTAAGCATATATTCCTAGAGCATAGCTCACTGGGAGACGACCTCTCTAAACAGGTTCTGAATTTGGAGATGGGTTATGGTACTTTCTTTGAATCTTTGGATGGATTGGTCATTGAACAGGGCCATTTTATGCTTTTTTAGCTGCTGATCTGTACATTCAACATTTGATTTTTATCAGCATTTGATTAATTCTTTCTTGTTTGTTATGATTTGAGTCTTTCAGCCAATAATTTTTGCTCAGGAATGTCTGTTTGAGATCATCTTCGATATACTATATATTTTTGACCTGATCTTTCAGGGATGATGATAAAAGTGTGCAATGATTAGACTTTTTTGTTCTTCTGTTGACAGGATTAGCAGGCATGATCATTGTATGTCTATTTGCTATGTGATCTCTTCTTTTTTCTAGCTGACAAGATTGATTTTTGTATATGATGTCTTTTGATTCTACTGAATATCAAAGACTGGTATTTTTTCCTCTGAAAAAAAAATTATATATGTATATTTATCTATGGATTCTACTAACAGATTGTATATTTCCAGTAGACCTATATTTATAAGTAAAAAGACAAATTAGTATAAGATATAAACATATCATAATTATAAAACACATTAAATTAAAGTGTAGTAAAACATAACCTAAGAAACAAACCATTCTCCATTATTTAATACAAACCTAACCATAATAAAAATAATAAATGAAATGCTAAACTGTCAAGCTATCAAGACCTCTAATAGGTATGAATCTATATTCTAAATAAACAACACCATAATCACATTATTCCATACCTATGGATAATAATTAAACTTAAGTAATAAAGATAAACTAAAACCATCAATGACCTCTGAGGTTCTGTATATAATTTTTTAAATAACCAAGTTTATAAACAATATAATTTCCTCATTAACCAAAGTAATCCATAAATCAAATATACAAACAAGATATCGAGACCATGTAGTGGTCTAAAGGTTATGTTTTAAATAGATAATAATCAATATAAATCCATCCCATTCATAAATACCCAAACCAAAAAATGTAAATTACCAAATCGTATATCCAAGTAACATTCCACATAATAAATCAACCACATTGTTATGCACATAAGTTTTTAAAACATAGCATAAATAAAAAGAGCTCACAGGATTGATTCATGTAGATTTGAATGTGAAAGAAACCATTAAAGTAATCATCCACCATTGTGACTTAGGATCAAATACTATAGATTCATTCATTTAGAATTATAGGTCACCCTATCGAATCCTGTAGGATTCGCTAAATTACTAAACTCCACAATGTTTCAACCATATAGACCATGCTATGTTAATCTCATACATAGGTTGTAAAAATGATACAACATAATCTCTACATAGAGATTAACCCCAATTTATTTACACCTTGTAACATTTTCGTGAACCTCAACCTTTGCATACAAAGCATTTAAACACAGTCATAACCCATTAAAAACCCTGCCAACGGCATGAACCACTTATACTATGAAATGATAACATGATACTAAGAACGAGAACTCTAGCCATAAACACGATGATTTTTGCATCAAAACACCAAAAACACCCCCCAAACAGAAAAGTGTTGATAGCAGTATACATGTTTTTCTTTTCGAGATAAAAAATAGAGCCATGGCCTAAACATGCCATACCATTTTTTACAAAAACTTTGAAATCAACCCCTAAATTGGAAATTTTTTTTTTTTTTCAAGAGATAAATTACAACTTTTCTCAAACATGCATATTAAACAAAAAGAAATATTTCATAAATAATTTCACCACTCTAACCATTTAAAATCAAGCAAATTATGATCCGATTCATAATGAAATCAAATATTAGACCCTACAAGAACAAATTATTCATATAAATTATAAAAAACTCCTTTGGAGTTTCAATTACAAACATCATACTAATAAAAGACATGTAAAATGTTTCATGTGAAATTATTCAAACTCATCCATGGATTGATACCCCATAAGAATTTATATTTTCTGCAGATGAACGATTGGATATGAAAAAAGAAAATTTAAACCCCTAACCCTCCTCCACCCCTCCCCATTACATTACATTAAAAAAAAATTAAACACAGCCCCTAACCCCAACAACATTGCGTTTACAAAATTTAAAACGTCGCCCCCTCACCCCCTAAATCCCACAATAATATTGTATTAAAAAAACAAATTAAAAACTTCTAACACTCCAACACCCCCTCTCTCCCCCCTTAACGCCCTTAACCCCACACAACATTACAATTAGAAAAAGATCTAAAATATTTAAAACACCCCCTCCCCTAACCCTTAGATCCCCAACAACACATCACAAAAAAAAAATTTAAAACATTCCCCTAACCCCAACATGATGAAATTAATTTTATTTTTTTAATTATAACCCGAATTTAACATCCCATAAGGTTATATTTAACAAAACATTTAAATTTTATAATAAACCAACCACTAAACTGTAAATTAAAGAAATTTATTGTTTGCTAAGCAAGTTTTTTTTTTCTTTCATAAAGTTATCCTTGATTCTGAATGAAATGGGCAATTGGGCACATGCTAATAATTTTATTTTTGATAACATGCAGTTGTCCTTGCTTCTGAGTGAAACGGGTAGATGCTAATAATTATATTTCCTTAAGGTTAAGTTTAGGTCGTTTTAAAATAGGACAGATTAAATATTAAATAAAGATTATAAAACCCCCTATTATACTCACGGTAATTGGTAGGAAAAGGAAACAAACAAGAGAATACTAGCCAGAACTGTAATGGAAAATGGTATAAATTGGCATAAACAGCTATTTGATGCACTTTGGGATTAGAGGACGACTGTAAATACTCCCACTCACTGGGGGAACCCTTTTCAAAATTGTGTTTGGCAAAGAGGCAATCCTTCCTTATGAGGTGATTCTACAATAACTCAGAGTTACATTTTATGAGAATATTTCACAATCGGAGAGATAAATTATCATTATTGCAAAATTATACACTTTGGAGGAAAAGAGGCCTAAGGCATTGGAACATGCTCCAATATATCAATATTGAATAGCTCGAATCTACAACGAACAATTTATATATAGCGATTGAAAAGAAGGATATTTTTCTTTAGGAAAAATTTGAAATCCTCTATTTACAAAGAAGGGAAAGGTAAGTTCGAACCCAACTCGGTCGGTCAGTGTATATTTTTAAGATCATTATATTTCTATAAGGTTAACATTAGGTCATTTTAAAACAGGTCAAAGTATGTATAATGCAAGAACACAATTTTTGACTCCAATTTGAATTCATTTAAAATATGAATTCAGGGTTGGAACGAGTGCTAAATATTCCGCTTAGTTTCGGGTTTACAATCTAAATAAGTTGAGCAAACGATACAGTAATAAACCCTGTATAAACCTCTCATTTATTTAAAAAAAAAACCATGAAAAATATCATTTATTCCGTTCTATCGAGGATCCTCTCATTTATTTGTTGGTATTATAGACGATATTGCAAGAAGATAAGTGACGGTACAACATATCTCCCATGTGGCCTGTCAATTCTTTTGATCAAAGAAATTAAAAATCAGTGAATAAACAACTAGTTCTAACATACATTTAGACAAACAAAACATGTTTAATATCCCTTTTGACCCTATCTTACACATGAAACTTGGGTATGAATAGATTCTCATCACTACTTTCTCCACTAAGAAGGAGGCGGGAGCGGAGCTCCGCTTCCTTGGCTGCCAAAGAGCCACCCCTAGCTGGTGGTGCGATTCTCAGAATCGCGCCACCAGCTAGGGGTGGCTCTTTGGCGGCCAAGGGAGTGGTGCTCCTCTTCCTTCCCCATTATTTACCATCGAAATAGATTTTTGCAACTTATTCTCCCCCGTCCTGGTCACTCTTCTTAAATGGTGTTTATCTTCAATTTTTTCAATTGGGGAATTACTATCAGTCCTTCCTCCATGGAAATAAAGGCATCTTCATAGCACAAAGGAGACGTGAATTATGAGCCTCATTTCGCTGACCCCAATCTTTTTGGATTACAATTTTCCCCTCTCAAACAAAGGACCATCCACAATATTATTTTAAATTAAGTAGTTTTATAGAACAAGATCAAAACAAGGATATATCAACGAGGGAAGTATGACTCCCACAAGAGTGATGCCTGCTATCTGAACTATGAATTCAAATCCAAAACACAGGCCTCGGTGAAAGGAGAGAAATCCACTGGGGACCTAATATAGCAATAGTTTCATCACGATACCGCGACTACCTTATTTTTAGCTTCGTGTGGCTCAACAGGGCCAACTATTGTTTTGTTCTTTCTGTTCAATCGAACAGTTCCTTCTACTATTTTCACTAATAAATACAGAAGGCATTAAGTGGTTTTTATATGGGGCGGATTAAACCCCAGTATAGAGAAATGTTATTATTTCAAAATGTGTCGTAGTTTAAAGCGGGATGTTCAGTCCTAAGAAATCAAAAGAAATATTGCAAGGGTTCAGATCCCTTCTTAGTTTCATATACTCTAGCAGCATAGAATCCAGCTTTAGGTGTTTATTAAATAATTTATTATTGACTACGTCCACTTATTCTGTTAATCCGAGTGTTGATTCAACTACCTTGTTTATTGAAAAATACAACCAGTAACTTTCGAAGCAAGTAACTCAAGTGGTAGTAATGATTAAGTTAATAAGTTATATATTTTATTATACACCGTGCATTATCAACTTTGTAAAACAAGTGCATAGTAAGTAACAAATCTTATTTTTCTTTGTGTTCTGAACTGTTAAGCCAAGCCAAGCCAAGCCGAGTATTCAGGGAGCCTTCGTAAGTTCCTATTGAACCTGCAAACTACAAAATGTGGAAAAATAAGCATATAAACAACTAAGAGTAATATAATTGGATCAAACTCCCACTGGAGCTTATTAGATGACGTTAGCTCACAAATCAAATTTCAAGAGTTAACTTATATTTTAATTCGATGTATTCATATTGACCAAAATTATATCATGTTTCATGTTTTTTTTTCTTATGTTCTAATAAATAATATCATAACCAATAGATTTCAAGTGTATCTATAGTTCTTAGTAAAAAAACAGACAATATCCAATGATATTCAATTATTGAATCATTTTTATTTATTTTTACAGTGCTTAGTAAATAAAAAATAGTTGAATCATTTTTATTTATTTTGAAACATTTCATAATATTTATAAGAAACACAAACTTGTGTGGTATAAGTTCTTTGTTTAAGGAAATTCTCTCAACCGAAAACAATGGATGTTCGAAATGTTGGATGGAATAATTGGAACTTTTATTCTCAATTTTTTTTTATAAAACTTGTATTAATAACTTAATAAAGACCAAACCCTTTATAAACCAAGTTTTATTATTATGTAGAAAAAAATATGTTAAATAAAATGAAAAAATGTGTTAAATATAATTATTATTTGATTTTTCATAAATACAATATATCATTATAGATTGAAATAAATTTTGTTAGGTAGAATAACTCCTGAATTCATCTTATTCCTTGGGAAATGCCTTTATTTATACAATTAATATGTCGGTTGTGATTCAACTTCCAACCAACCTATTCGTATTCCTACATGAATATTCACATTCAGAATATATTTACAATATTTACATATTGTATAATCCCAATGGATTATATTCCAACAATCCCCCCCTTAATCTGAAGGGGTGTTAGTAAGTCTGAGCATGTTTCTGAATCTTTCAAACTTTTCTTGTCCAAGCGCTTTGGTGAAGATGTCTGCAACTTGATCATTTGTGGAACAATGTCGAAGATGGACTGTCTTGGCCTCTACATGATGTCGAATCAAATGATACTTTGTGTTGATGTGTTTTGTTTGATCATGGAATCTGGGATTCTTATACATCTTGATTGCAGAAGTATTGTCGATCAATAATGGAGTGGAGTTCTCTTGGTTTTCTTGCAAATCTTCAAGTATCTTCCTGAGCCATACTATTTCTTTCGTTGCTTCAGCTGCAGCCACATATTCTACTTCTGTTGTTGAATCTACCGGAACTGACTGTTTGTGTGATCTCCATGAGACAGCCACTGATCCAAGACTCATAGTGTATCCAGAAGTTGATACTCCTATCTCGTTACGCCATCAAAATATAAGTCTGAGTACCCAATAAGTTTGAAGTCATCCACCTTAGAGTACTTGAGTCCCCTTCAAGTATCTTAGAATTCTTTTTGCAGCTGACCAGTGTCCTTCACAAGGTTTATGCATGAACCTTGAAAGTATGCCAACAACATAAGAAATATCTGGTCTAGTTGTTGTAAGGTAGATAATCCTTCCTACAAGTTGTTGATACTTGGTCGCATCCTCAAATTCTTTTCCTTCGCTTGATGTGAGATTCTTTTTCTGTTCCATTGGAGTAGAGATAGGGTTGCATTTTTTCATGCAAAATTTGTCTAGTAGTTCTCCAACATATTTTTTCTGAGATAGGAATATGTACTTAGGATTTTGAGTGACTTCAACTCCTAAGTAATAGTGGAGATGTCCCATATCTATCATTTTAAAGATCTTTTTCAAATATTTCTTTAAGGATGCTATATAGCTCTCATTATTCCCTGTCATCAAAAGATCATATACGTACACCACAAGATACACAACAGATCTTCTAACTTTCTTTATAAACAGCGTTGCATCATCAAGATCAAAATGTTCAAAATTTAACTTCAAAAGATGCTCGGTTAATTTTTCATACCATGCGCGAGGCACTTGTTTTAGGCCATAAAAGGATTTGACAAGATTGCATACCTTTTGTTATTTTACTTTCACAACAAATCCATCTAGCTGAGACATGAAGACATTCTCTTTCAAGTCTCCATTCAAGAAAGCAGTATTCAAATCCATCTGATGAACTTTCCACCCATTCTGAGCAGCTAAAGAGAGTAAGGTACGGATGGTAGCCCATATTTTGGTAGGAGAAAATGTTTCTTCATAGTCCACTCCTTCTTTCTGTGCATAGCATTTTGCTACAAGCCTCACTTTGTGCTTGTCAAGAGAGCCATCTAATTTGTATTTATTCTTGTACACCCACTTGCAGCCAATTGATTTGGTTCCAACTTGAGGGTCAACCAGCTTCCAAGTTCCATTCTTCATGAGTGCATCATACTCATTATGTATAGATTCTTTCCACTCAATTCGAGTAGAAGCTTCTTCAAAGGAAGTTGGTTCAAAGTTAGCAGATAAATTAAATTCACAATCAAATGATACATCCATGTCATCACCTGAATTATCTGCTTCTCCTCCATCTTCATGTCTTTTTGAAGTTCTCATTCCCATATTTCCAACTTCATTCAGATGGACACTTTCAAGTGTCTTTGTGGCCCATTTAGGAATCTTCCGTGATGGTCTTGGTTGATCAGCTGGTGGTGTTTCATTTCCTTCAAGGTTGAGTCTTCCAAGTCTTTCAATCACATCATCCAGTTGAATCTCTTGTTCAGGTGAAATAGCAGGAACTTCTTCATGCGGGGGAGTTGGTGCTTCATATGGAAATTCCAAAGGTTGATCCAGAATAGGAATCCCCCCTTCAAGATTTGGAATTTTATATTCATTTTCAGAATATTTCTTTGGATGAGGATAATTTTCCAAACGATCAAGCTGTCTCTCAATGGACTGGTCATTTTTATTAGTCTCAAGAAAAATGACATCTTTGGAAATAACAAACTTCTTGTTTACCTCATGATACAGATGATATGCCTTGGAGTTTTCTTCGTACCCCAAGAAAATGCATTTTCTTCTTCGAGCACCAAGCTTGTTTCTTTGCTCCTTTGGAATCAAGGCATAACAGGTGGAACCAAAAACTCTGAGATGCCTGACTGAAGGGATATGTACAAACCACATTTCATGTGGAGTCTTGTTATCAAGAGCATTTGAGGGACTTCTGTTTCTCAAATAGGCTGCACATTTCACTGCATCACCCCAAAACATTAGTTTTACATTCTTAAAAAACATCATTGAGCGAACCATATTCATTATGGTTCGATTCATTCTTTCTGCTACACCCTTTTGTTGAGGATTGTAGGGAACTGTAGTTTGATGTGCAATTCCATGTTGGAGAAGATAATCTTCAAAATAATTTGAAGTGTATTATTTCCCATTGTCAGTACGAAGTGTACCAATTTTAGATTGTGCTTGTTTTTCTATCAATGCATGAAAGTCCTTGAATGTTTGAAATGATTTTGATTTTGTATTTAATGTGTAAATCCAACACATTCTTGAGTAGTCATCAACAAAGGTCATAAAATACTTATTCCCATTGGCAGAAGGAGTTAGCATTGGGCCACATAAATCATAATGCACTAATTCTAATTTCCTACTTTCTCTGAAATTAGATTCATGGAATGACAGCTTACTGTGTTTCCCTAATATACATGCATCACATTTGCTCTTCTCTTTGGGAATGGTGGGAAAACCAAATACACCATTCTTTCTCAACAAACGAAGACTGTTATAATTCAAATAACCAAATCTCGCATGCCACAATAAACTTGATGACAAATTACCTTCTCCATGGTGAGAGGGGTAGGCATAGTTATGAACTCTTGTAGATGAACCCTTTAGCTTCAGCAGCTTCCCATCTTTGTATCCAGTCATGATGACTTGGTTGTCAGTGGACTTTCTTATTTCTACGATTCCATCAAACATGTGGATGGAATGCCCTTGCTTTCGAATCTGCACCAAGGACATCAGGCTTCTCTGCAACTCTGGAAGGTAAAGAACATTCTTCAACAATAAATCAGGGAATCCAGGCATCTTCAGCCGAATGGTTCCCATTCCCTTTGGTTTAAGACTTGACTTATCTGCAATGTAAACTATGCCATTTATTGTTTCATTAAGTTCTTCAAAACAGTCTTTTCTAAAAGTCATGTGTGATGTTGCACCAGTATCAAGTAGCCAACAATATGTGTAAGACGAAAGTGAAATCATTTCATTAATACCAAGATTACAATGTGCAACAATACAATGAGCAGAATCTGAAGATTTACTAGCATCTTGGTTCTTATTGTCATCTTTCTTCTGGTTATGTATGTCTTTGATGGAGTCCCACAAAGCCCAACACTGATCTGCTGTGTGTCCAATATTTCCACAACGCTTGCACTTCAAATCTGATCTTTTGCTGGATTTGTTTCTGCCTCCTCTACCTCTAAATTTTCTTCTTCCTCTACCTCTCTCACCCCCACCATTCTGGATAAGTGTCTTTGCCAGAGAGAGTGGCACCAACTAGAGATGCTATAGATTACATATTCTGTGATGAATCTAGCAGCTAAAACAATAGGAGAAAAAGAATAAAGGTGTAGGTCTAAGTCTCTACTACTTTTTACAATACGGTCCTTGTAAAATTACAGTTGCACTAGCTAGAAACAATGTCTTAATAAGCTCTATTCACTATGCAGGTATATGTCGCTGCCATAGAATTTACATCAAACTAAAACAATTTTGCAATAGTACAGTTTATATAGTAAGTGCATAGACTTCACAATGACCATACATAATTATGCAGCACTTCAAACTTAAAAGAAGGTACACATCAAGAGCACCTAGCTTCACTTATAGTCTTCAAAATTGGATTCTTCACAATAATAGAAAACACCTAGCTTCACTTGGATTCTTCACAGAGAAAAAGATTGCAGTCACCTTGGAGGTCATACCAGTATTCTTAGCTCTCTGGTTCATGCTCCAGTTTTGTTCAATGTTCCAGCAGTATGCAGCTCTAATGATCTTTGGAATAAGAAAAATCACATTCTTCAAACGAAAGTAGTCTTGAAACTTTATGATCCGCAAGCTTCAATGCACTTCTTAAAGACTTCAATCACAGACTCAATCCACCAATGCTCTTGCCACGCACTAGATTTCACAATGGTAGTAAAAATTCTGTAGAATTCAAGAAACTTCAAGAACGAAGCCTTCACTTCCCCACTGATTCCTTGAGTCCTCACGCAAAAGTCCTGTTCGATTTGGAGAGGTGGTCACAGGCGCAACTCAACAAAGAGTGGTCATTGCTCTCAAACTTAAGGTCTCGGTTCTTCTACTTGGTCGCAGCAGCTCTCAAATATAAATTTCAACCAATCCAAGATTGGATAGAGTCACCACCAATTAGTTGATATCACAGCTCGTTACAGCACTCCACGGTTCTCACCGTATAACAAACAACAGTCTTCAATGATATAAATATTCTTTCACAATTTTACACATAACATCATGAGGAGCTAGGGTTCCTGTTGATATAATTTCAATGCAACCCCAAAAAGTAGACAGATCGTCAGGAATGAAGAGGCGACCCGCAGAAATTAGGGTTTCACCCTGTGCATGCTTGAGATGCAAGGCACAAGGATTGTCTATGCCATCATGGGAAAGAGAGTCAGAGCTATACGCAGCTTTAAGAACAAATGGAGGTCGATCCTCAGGAGCATGGCACACACCAGACTTTGCAGCTCATATATGGTGGAGTTACAACCTCAAGCAGAGAAATAGAATGTTTTCACAATGAAGAATGCAACTTTCCAAGATATTGAGTCTTCACACATAATGGAGGTCGTAGATTTCAATGGTGGAGAGTCTCTAATGCCATGTAGCCGACAGCTCCAAAAGGAGGTCGTAACAAAGGGCTAGGGTTCATCGAAGCTAGAGAAGATAGATGACGCTGCTCAGAAAAACTATGGACTCACAGTTCTAATAAAAATAAATTATGGGAGGAGAGCGCACAGGGGTAAAACGGTCCTCAACATTGAGGACACAGGTCTGAATTTTTCCAGGCCAGAAGAGAATAACGTAGATAATGATGGAGAGCGAACTCGCAGAAGGAACGAGGAGGTGGCAAAGAAAATGAGTGAGCAGTCTGGCAGCCAGGAGGACG
Source organism: Pseudotsuga menziesii (assembly GCA_001517045.1). Lineage (NCBI taxonomy): Eukaryota > Viridiplantae > Streptophyta > Pinopsida > Pinales > Pinaceae > Pseudotsuga > Pseudotsuga menziesii. Next base: position 258,979 of record LPNX010206135.1, read on the forward strand.
CAGACTATGCACGGCGCAGAATGCCAGAATGCCAGAACAATAGGAGTTATGGCCAACAACCAAGCTTTGATACCACTATTAGGTAGAATAACTCCCGAATTCATCTTATTCCTTGGGAAATGCCTTTATTTATACAAGTCATATGTCGGTTGTGATTCAACTTCCAACCAACCTATTCATATTCCTACATGACTATTCACATTCAAATTATATTTACAATATTTACATATTGTATAATCCCGACGGATTATATTCCAACAAATTTTGATATATAAATAGATATATAATGTTTAATTTTAAAATATTTTATTAGAAAATTCCAATTTTGATGAAGAATTTGGTCGGCCTCATATTATTGATTAGTTTCATGTTTTGAAGAAAATGTTAAATTTCACAAATTTTTGATAAGATATATTAATACTGTTTTGATTTTCAAACTTTATTTTGGAAATAATTTCTATATATAATGTTTTTAATATGTTATTTACAAATATGTGGTATAGCTTTTCTTGAATTTATGTGAATTGTCACTTTTTGGAAAATAGTATCATTTTTATACAAAATATCTCTAAAAATCTATTGAAAATGGTTTTCAATGTTTTTAATTTCTAGATTTTTTTACAAATTTGTCAATAAAAATGTCTTGTTTTGTCCATAAAAATGTCTTATTTTAAAGAAAAAATTGCAAAATGTATATGTTTTTCATTATAACTTACTTCTAAATGTATGTTATTTTGTTAAATTTCTAAAAAAACACTTGAAAATATAAATTAAAAATACTTTACGAAAAAGGTGATTCAAAGGCCCAAAAAAATGCCTCAAAAAGAAAATGTGCAATACTAGTATCAACCCTTTTTTAAAGAGAAGTAATAATAGATACTTAAATTAGGAGAGAGAAGAATGAGAAATGTGTCGAGTTCTCATTTCATATTATAATTGGTTCATTGGTTTTGTTTCCAAGGTCAAAGAATTATGCACGAGATTTAGTGATGAACAATATTTGGAATTAAAGAAACCATCTCATCTTGAGATTTCCTGGGTTCTTTAAAAAAATTTAGTCATATACATCAACACAAGTGCACTGATTTCGAGGGTCTTTCTCTTGATTTTCTTGTCATGCTATTTTTTTTTTGTATTTGTTTCTCAACCACCTCACTAAACAATGCAAATAACCAATATTATTCTAGTTCCATCAGTTCCTCTAGTATATGCGCAAACGATTCACCATTCGTCATGTTCATGGCTATAGTTATGCACAAGATCATAACAAAAAACTCCATTGGAATCATTGTTTATTTTAGATAAACTACCATGATGGGGTGTGATTTGTAAGCCTCTTGCACTTTGTCTTATATTCCCATAGTACTATTTTAATCCATTGGTATTAGTCATTGTGATGTACATTGCATACCTTTGTGAGCACTTGCTCCAAAATTTTATTGAATTATTCCATTGTACCATTAACCTAGGAATGGTATGACATGGATGGTGTATCATGAGCCTTTCAATGAGTGCATGGATGGTAGTATCCAGAAAATGGGTTCCTTAATCACTCATAATCACCTTTCAAAATTAAATCCTAGTGATGATATGCTTGAATATGAACCATGTGATGAACTCTAATAGTACAATCCTTCACTGGCATAACTTTCGACCATATTGTGAGGTACTATGTCGTGCTAATGATATATTGGGTTCTAGTTCTTTGAACTAGTGGGTTATATATCAAAGAAAGTCAATAAAATACTTATTGGAAGGCTCGAGCATAGTGACAAGGAAGAGAGACATCTCATCCCTATGTAATAGCTTTCCAACTCAGTCGAAAGCACCACATTGTTAGAAATACATATTATATTGTTAGAATAGTGAAGGCCACCACAATCCTATATGCAACATCTTGTGTATAATAGTCTTCCATGGAAAATTTTATCCTACAATACCTTCATGTTCTTATTGCAAAATCAATGGTTTTCCATGTTCTAGCATATACCTACGTAGTATACCATCAAGTCCCAACTTGTAGAGCTACTTTGCGATCAACTATAAGTTCAAAATTTTTGTTATCATATTCCTATACTCAAAAATTTAATAATCATCCAACACACAATGAGAGTGAAAAAATGTTGAAATTTCACTAACTTAGCTGGTACAGTCTTAATGTAGAACAACTACACACTAGGGAGCTCATCATCAAATATTCCTCTTTATTCACCATATTTAATCATGGATAGATTATCTAAACAAACATTAAGCTTCTATGGCATAACAATGACCTCAAAATAAAATTTTTGAAATAGGTACAACAAGTGGGAGATGCAGCCCCTCAACACTAGATTATTCACCAAGTACTTCAACACAAAATTATCTGTAAAGAACTTGAAGGAAATCCCCAACAGGTAGTGTTGAAATTATTTCAAGGTATACACCATCACCAATCCCTTGTGCTCAATAGTGGTATTCTTCTTCTCAACTATGGATTGTGTCCCGTTGGTGAAGGAAATAAGGTGATTGATATCTCTCTCCCTCAGTTGGGCTAATATTGCTCCCAATGCTGCCAATTATGCATCTACATGCACGTCTAACATGTGTGTCCAATATGGAAAAATTAAAATTGGTATGGTAATCAATTTATCTTTTAAGGTATCCAGTTATTGCTGGCACTCGTTGTAATGTCCCTAAAATACATAATAAATGAATTCGTAGGCTAATAAAACTTCTAGATCTTAAGGGAATCTTCATTTTTGCTGCATAATAAAATCTTGTTTCAAGAGATAAATCTATGTTCTGTCTATTGTTTTCTTTCTGATTTTTTTTGTTTCATCATGGTGTCTTCATGTTACTACTATAAACTTCGATGCACTTGAAATTTACTTTATCTGTCTATCTTATTTATTGACACTCTCGATACTTACTCTGTTTTATGTCTTTCCTTCATTTTACGTGTACTTAATTTATTTATTGTTCATTATGAAGAGGATGAATTACCTCTGTATGTCAAGGGGTGTAGTGGCAGGGTTCTATCCTTTAAAGGAGCACTTGGAAAGGTAAGGTTCCTATCCTATGGGGTTTACTTAGTTTATTATGAACTAATGCATGTGTACATATTCTTCTGCACATGATTTCACTTGTGAACCTAGTCTTTCAAACATGGAAAAGATAGAGTGCTAATATATACAACAATATACACCTAACAATTGCTAATCTTATGCTCGGAAACGGTTCTAAGAATAAAAGTCACAATACATACTTTGTAAGCTATGATAAGGGGATTATACTTTATGCATGTTTTTTTTTATAACTATGGTGATGAGGGTTTAAAACCTTGTTTATAAATATTTTATGCTTATACATTAATGTGGAGGGTTTATGCTATTGCATACTTTATTCCATCGAAACCATAGAATATACCTACGTAAATCACAATATGGGAGGGTTTAATACTATGGAAATGGGAATTAAATTGGTGGAAAAGATAATGAAGCCAGACTATAGTCTTATGGGATTTTATTTGGATGAAGGTAGCATCCAGGTTGGCACATTGAATCCACCTCGTGTTGTGCATGATTCGTTCCTTATGCACTTATCTAGGGTTTCATTGGTCATTCCTTTGGTCTTTGTTTGGTTTTGGTAGGAGGTGTCACGCTCGATGTTCAAGCTACGCACACCATGCAAAGCAACCAGTATTCACATGAAAATGTTTCATAGGTATACCAAGCTCGTCCTGGTTCCACTTTTTAACTTTGGATTGGGTTTATCATTGTTGTATACTTCTAAAAAATGATTTGGTTTCGTTATTTTGTAGGTTTGGTAGCATGGGTACTTTGTGTTTGAAGGGATGATATTTTGGTTTTCTTGTGAAACCATCTCGAGTAAGCCCCACATCCACAAAATGACCTGTACCCAATGTTGAAATTTTTGAGTTATCAAATGGTTTCGATTTTGGGTATGGGCGATGTTTGGTTGTAAAACTATTTCGTTGTTTGGTTTGGGCTTTGGGGTTCCTTCAATTTGTTTAGGCATTTGTTTAAATGTGATTGTGTAAACATCTTTATATGGATTTGCAATGTATTGTGATGTTTATCCTTTTAATAGAGGCTCAGATTTATGTTTTGGTTTACCATTTAACTATGTAATGGATTTTTGGTTTTAAATAAATTTTTACTATGTTTTTATTGTGCTTAAAATGATTGTAATTTTTGCATGCATTTCTAAATGCTAACAATGCCATTTCTCTACAATGGAACTTATGATGTCATGGTTTTGTTAATTGATATGAATTGTGGAAATGTGGTTTATTTGATGGATCTAGTCATAATGATGTTTCTTTGTTTTGGTTAAATGATCAATCATTTTTTATGTGAAAGAGCCTAACACTGTCTGTAAGTTTAGATGTGGCGTATTGATAAATTATGGGAAGCCTGTAATGGCTAAACCCTGCATGAATAACACATCCTCTGTAAGGCATTTGAATTTTTAGCTTTCAATTATAGGATTTGATATTGGGTTTGGTTTGTTTTTAAATGTTTTGATCTGAGCTCTTATGTTATTCGAATCTAGGTCGAATGCTTCATTGGCTTTAATGATTTAGTGTTTGGTAGTTTAATTGTTTTTAAAATGTAGAAATTACACAGTTGGGGTTTTAATGGATTCGAATTTGGTCCACATGGATACTTTGACTCTATTAAAGGTTTTAATCCTTCATTTTGTTAATATCATATTATTCTTTTAACTCCCTCAACGTGATGCGTATGGGAATGGAACTCTTTGTGTTTCTAGATTTTATTTGTTTGACTGTAATTTAGAGAGGTTTGTATTATAGCTTTGGTTTTGAAACAAAAATATTGGCATCAAAACCTTAACAAGATTTGACTGCTTGACAGTGATAAATAGTGTTTATAAGTGTTTGGTATATAATAGCAGAATTTTAAAAATCGTGGATAGGCTCTCAGCCTTCACGCATAGAGGTTATGGTAATTTGATAACTTTGGTAAATGTTTTGTAGATTTGTTTGAAGCATAATTATAATGTTATGTCTATTTAAATTTTAATAGTTTAAATGTTTTTTATGTAGATAGGATATTTCGAAAACTAGGTCTGCATTTTAGCTCACAAATGAAATGTGCCAACACTTCATTTAGTTTATAAATTTGAGTTTGGATTAAAAGGGACTCAATCTATGGTCCGAATGTTTATAATTTATTTATTTAATAAATATATTAACATTGGAACAAAGTTTAAAATGTTTTTGTTTATCACACTATTCAATTAGTTTAATTTTGTTTAAACTCTATTTTAATTTATAATAAGGACATAGACCTCTCCAAGTTCTTTATGAAAACATACTTAGGGTTTTAGTTTTATTAAAATGTTGACACAGATGTGGTGATTAGTTTGATCTAGAAACTAGGGTTGAAATCTAATTTAAACTGTTGACATCAATATTCTAAAACTGTTTAAATATAATGCTAAGAGAATTTCAACTTAAAAACCTACCTAAGAAATTAAAGGTTGAGTTTTAAT